>PVLD010018099.1:0-39965 GCA_004027595.1 Dinomys branickii | reverse complement strand
TTAAAAACAAAACTCTAGTATTTAGCAGGACGTGGTGGCCCAGCACTTGGGGAGGCTGAAGCAGGAGAATCACCATTAGTTTGAAACTCCCCTGGGCTACGTAGTGAGTTCAAGGCCAGCCTGAATACATAATAAATGAGACCCTGTCTCACCGCCAACCCCCCCAACCCTCACTAGTATTTAGTATATGGTAATCTTACAAGCTTTATTATTACAAATATGTGCTTTAAATGAAAAAAAAAATAGGTAATTTAGTGGGTTACAGAGGCAGAATTAAATGATATAATTTCAACTTTTATCTTTTAGCCTGAGACAGAGTCCCCTGTATGCCATTGTGAATGATAGGTTGACGGAGTTCTTGATGAATACCTTAGGGACTCATGTTTTACTCCTGTTGCCTCTCACACCTTGGGACCTGGGAGCGGTGTTCTGGCTACTTCTCTAGAAACAGAATAGTGGTTTTTGGGTTTTAAAAAATTTTTTTTCAGAATACTGTTTGAGGGCTGGGTATATAGCTCAGTGGAATAGGTGCTCGTCTGGCTAGTGCAAGATCCTCAGTTCAAACCCCAGTAACACAAAAAACATAAAACCAAAAAAAAATCCCAAAAAACAACTTGCAGAATAGTGTTTGACAATCAATAAATAGCCTGTCTGTGTTACCTGTGATTATTATTTTAATTTATGCTAGTTTTGTGGTTGGCTTTAAAGATATCTTTTGGTTCAGTTACTCTAGAGTTCCATGGCTCTGTAAGGCGTAGTGAACTCCCAGTGTTTGTTCGAGCTGGGTGTGGTGGTGCACACCCATAATCCCAGCACTCAGGAGGTTGAGGCAGGAGGATCATTTATTGAGCTGCTCATAATGATGGGCTATAAACTATGCAATTTAGCCTAGATGCCTAACGAAGTTTATATCCCCTACATTAGGAAAGTGGAAAATTTTAGCAGTCTTTAAGGATAAGATGTCATTCATGAAAAAAAAATTTATTGTATACTTTTTTTGTGGTACTGGGTGTTAAACCTAGGGCCTTCACATTGAGCTACATCACCAGCTGTTTATTATTTATTTATTTATTCAGTCAGTCAGTCAGTCAGTCAGTCAGTCTTTTTGAGACAGGGCCTCACTCTGCAGTTAGACTGGCCTTGAACTCACTTTGTAGCCCAGGCAGGCCTCGAACTCCCAATGGTCCTCCTGCCTCAGCCTCGCAAGTGCTGGGATTGCAGGCGTGCACCATCATGCCCAGGTCAGCTGTTTTTCATGTTTTATTTTGAGACTGGGCATGTATTCAGTAGTTGAAGGGTTTTGTTTTTTGTTTGTCATCTTGTGACTATGCTGTTCAGGCTGGTCCTCCTGCTTCAGTCCCCTGAGTGCTGGATTATAGACGTGCGCCACCATGGCTGGTTTACATTTTGAGATACTGCAGTCTTGCTAAATTGCTCAGGAATTGCTCAAAGTTGTGACCCTCCTGCTTCAGCCTCCCATAGTGTTGGGATTGCACACCTACACTCTCATGCCCAGCTTATTGTATATTTGCTATATGCCAAATTTCTTTGGAAAAACTGAGGTAGCTGGGTGAACTGGCACACACTTGTAATCCTGTCATTCAGGAGGCTGAGGCAGGAGGCTGCTTGGAGTTCAGGACCAGCCTGGACAACATAGCAAGACCCTGCCACAGCTGGATGTGGTGGTACATGTGTACACATCCAGCACTCTGGGAGTCTGAAGCAGGAGGCCCACAAGTTCCAGCCCAGGCTGGGCAACTTAGTGAGACCCTGTCTTAAAAAATAAAAAACAAGGCTGGGGATGTAACCCAGTGCGATATCCATGTGTTCAATCTCTGGTACCACCAAAACAACAATGACAAAACGTAAATAAGGCAATGCTTTCCCAGGTGGGGAGAGGCTGACGCAGTGCCTTGGGGGTTGTGACACTGTAGGTGCAGAGGGAGCAGGAACACTAGTTCAGACCTAGTCCAGGAAGTCACAGCAGGCTGCTCATGGAAGCGATGTTTAAATACATAATAAGCCGAGCAGGAACTCGCCAATAAGGGAGAATGAAGCTTAGGTGGGGGAAACGTGTGAAGGCTCAAGTGAGGGAATATTCGAGGAGCTGGAAACATGTAACATTAGGAGCACACAGTGTGGGGAGAGCTGAGAGGGAGGTGCGCAGGGCAAGGCGGGGGCAGGTGGTGAGGCACCTGGAGGCGCTGGCACTGTGCTCCAAGCACCAGGAATACGCTGACCGGTTTCTAAGTGCGAGATGGCCCGTGGCCTTTAGGAGAATCAGCTTGGCTGTTGTGTGGAGAATGTACGGGCAGAGCGAAGACCAGAGATGAGGATATGGGAAGCAGCTGGAAGAGCCCAGGTGACAGTGTGGTGGCCTAGATAGGGTGGCAGCACAGATGGAGAATGGGAGGGTGATTTAAATATATATATCAGAATGGATAGAATATATGTGATTGGGTTGAGAAAGAGAGGAATCAAAAATAACTCCTTAGTTTCTAGCTTGTGAAAATGAGTAGAAGGAGCCAGGCGTGGTGGCATGGGCCTGTAATGCCAGCACTCAGGAGGCTGAGGCAGGAGGATTGCCGAAAGTTCAAGGTCAGCCTAGGCTACACAGAGAGACCCTGTCTCAAAAAAAAAAAAAGGGATAAAAGGAGCACCACTTACCGAGACAGGAAATACAGGAGCAAGTTGGAGAGGGAGCATGAGGCACAGCTTAATGTGTGCATAAGACATTGCAGAGACTGAATACGGAGGTGAACAATTCATGAAAAAGTTTGAATGTGGGCTTATAAAGTACAGAAATCGGATACGAGGAATTATAACTAGGTCATACACAAGCAAATTGACCGAACCAACATATATTAGTGCCTAAGACAGCAGAGCTGTGGAGAGCACAGAGCATTCTGATGAGGCAGCCCCTGTCTTCACAGCCGTGCTGATAGATGTTCCCTGAGCCGCGATACAGCGCGTATGTGAGCCTGAGGAGGGGCCTGCAGCCAGCAAAGAAAATGCTTGGACGGTGTGCCTTCCAGGAATGGGCTTTGAACGGAGCCTCAGAGGGAAAGGAAACACAGGAGAAAGTTGTTTTGGGCTTAGGGCATGGCAGAGGCGCAGAAACCCCAAATTATCTGAGTGTCTGTTCCAAGCACAGTGGGTGGGGGGTGTGGCTGGAGCGTCACACCCTTGGAGTGTGATGCAGTTTTGGAGCATGCAGGTAAAACTGGAAAAGTACTCGGAGGCCCAGGAGGCTGCCTTGGAGATGCACAGGGCTAAGGGTGTGTTTGGTAGGCGAACGAGCAGTAGCAGAGCTGAGAAATGCGCAAGTCCTGCGACCACAGGTGACATACGTCAGTGTGCATCTGTTGTTTCTGTTCAGGTGCAGTTCTGGTCATCTCCATGTAGTCACATATTTGAGTAAATAAAGTGCTTTTATTATCTGTACTCTCTGTCTTTCTGTTTGTTTGAAGTTTTTTGAGGCAGGCCTTGCCATGCAGTTCAGGCAGGCCTTGACCTTGCTCTATACCCCAGACTGGCCTCAGACTTGTGGCAGTCCTCCCGTGTTGGGATTACAGGTGTGCACTACCACACCTGGCTTTTTCTTTTGGACAAGATCTTGCTATGTAGCCCAGCCTGGCCTTGAATGTGCAGTGATCTTGCTGCCTCAGCCCCTGCACCGTCACTCCAGGTTTAAATGACTCTTTCAACCATGAAAACTAACAACTGCAGGATACTTTGGGACTTTTTGAGTCTTCACTAAGATTGGGACAAGGGAGGTGGCTTAGTGGTACAAAACTTGCCTAGAGTGCATGCATGAGGCCATCTTCCCAATTCCCAGTACCTTCAAAAAAAAAAAAATTGAGCCGGGTGTGGGGGTGCACGCCTGTAATCTCAGCACTTGGGAGGCTGAGGCAGGAGGATTGTTGTGAGTTCGAGACCAGCCTAGGCTACAAAGTGAGCTCAAGGCCAGGCTTAACTGTGTAGCGAGATCCTGTCTCAAAAAGATTAAAAAAAAAAAAAATGAACAATGGCTTTGAGTTACACACTTTTATTTTTTTGTAACAGGATCTCCTTATGTAGTTCAGGCTGGCTTGGATTCACTATATAGCCGAGGCTGGCCTCAAACTCAAGGCAATCCTCTTGCCTCAGCTTTCTGAGTGCTGAGATTTACAGTCACATATGACCATGCCTGGTCCAGTTATATGCTTTAAAATCAACTGGGCATGGTGGCGCAGGCCTGTAATCCTAGCACTCGGGAGGCTGAGGCAGGAGGATCCTTGCAAGTTTGAGACCAGCCTGGCTACAAAGTGAGCTCAAGGCCAGCCTGAACTCATAGTAAGACCCTGTCTCAAAAAGACAAAAAAAAAAAATAATAATAAAAAATCAAGGAGCATATGGTGCTGGATGTTGGATTCTTCAATGACTCTGCAAGGGAGGTGTCAGGTGAGGTCACCTGACTCTTTTGTCTGAGGCAAAGAGGTCTTAAATTCCTCAAATTGAGCAGTGTGGGACATGCCTGTAATCCCAGTTCTGTGAGAGACTGAGGCAGAAGGGTCACAAGTTCAGGACCAGCCCTAGGTAACTTAGCGAGACCCTGGTTATGGCTCAAGGTAAAGGGCCTGTGTATAGTCTCCAGTACTGGGGAAAAAAAATTAAAGAACTATGCCATGCAAGTCGTCTTCCCCTTTCTACAGAGCTCAGTTCAGGTAGGAGACAACTAGCATAGCTGATATCCATATTGCAAAGGACAGAGTACATTGTATTTGATGGGATATAGCAGCTAGTTCCACAGAAAATAGGTACGATTCTTACTCTCCAGAGCTAGTTACGGTTTGGGTAAAACTAGTGTGCTATGCACCAGTTCTCCGAAGAAAACAAAAGTCCTGTCCTGTAATGCTCGTCAGCTTCTGTGGTGTGTACGTTCTGAGCATTGTTGGTCCCAAGCTACTAAACTCAGAGCTGAGAAGAGATGATGCTCACAGTTAGTTCTTAGGAATAGGCAGAGAGGGGTCTGACAGGAATCACAGCTATAAGAAAACCTACAATAGCAGAAGTTTTTTTTTTTTTTTTGAGACTGAGTCTTGCTGTGTAGTTCCAGCAGGCTTTGAACTCACTATGTAGCCCAGGCTGGCCTCCAACTCATGGCGATCCTCCTGCCTCAGTCTCCCAAGTGGTGGGATTACAGATGTGTGCTGCTGTGCAAAAGTGTTTCTGACAAAATGAGAGCCCGTGTCCACCTCTCTCACAGTCAGTCCAACCTTCTCAGAATGCAGCGACCTCCAAGGTACTCAGGAATCCGTAGTTACCAGCCTGGCATGCCTTTCCTACAGTTGCCGTCTTTCAAAGCAGATGAAATTACTCGCACTCCTTGTGTCTGCCAGCAGCCCCAGCGACCTGACTTCATGTGAAAAATGGCAAATGCAGAAGTGAGTGTCCCAGTGGGAGATGTTGTTGTGGTCCCCACTGAAGGAAATGAAGGGGGGAACCCAGAAGACACGAAGACCCAAGTGATCTTGCAGCTACAGCCTGTGCAACAGGGGTAAGTGGCTAGAGATCTGGGTATTTTGAAAAAATTTTAAGTTTGAAGGTGGGGAAATTTTAACTTTATGGTTGCTTAGCACAATGGGACATCCAATACCAGAGCTGGCTGAGTTTTCATCTCGAAAGCATATTGTGTGCTGGGCGTGGTGGCGCACCCCTATAATCCCAGCATTCGGAAGGCTGAGGCAGGAGGATTGTTGTGAGTTCAAGGCCAGCCTGGGCTATAAAGTGGGCTCAAGGCAGCCTGAACTGCATAGCGAGACCTTGTCTCAAAAAAAGAAAGCTATTGTGTTAGTCCTCTTACCACTTACCACAGCAGTTACTGTTTCCTTGTATCCTCTGATCCCTACTGTGAGCTCCTTAAGGGCAAGTTTGGTAGCTCTCACATGTTTTCTTTTTCTGTTTCTTTTTTTAAAGGGGGAAAAGTTTATTGTAACTCACAGTATATAGAGGTTTCAGGTCATACTTGGCTGGGTCCAGGGCAGGGGAGCAGGGCAGAGGAGAAACAGTTTGTGGCGAGCATGAGGCAGCAAGCAGGGAAGCAGCAGAGAAGCAAGGGGGCTTTTTTTTTTTTTTTTTTTTGACAGGGTCTCACTAGGCAGTTCAGGCTGTCCTTCAAGTCTCTTTGTTGGGGAGGCGATCCTCCTGCCTCAGCCTCCAGAGTGCTGGGATTACAGGAGTATACCACCACACTCAGCCATCACATTTTAATTATACATACTACTTAGCACAGACCCTCAGTCCATATTACCCAAAGGCAGTGTAGTTAGAAGCAGAAGAGGTTGGGTATGGGTAAGGCAACTACAAAAGTACTTCTAAAACAAACAGGAAACATGAAAAAAAATACTTCTACCGTCATTCTCTTAGGTCATAAATGGCCAAATTATCAAGTTTAGTCTATCAAAAAGTATATATGAAGCTGGGTGTGTTGGTGAACACCCAGAGTAATCTCATACTCTGGGAGGCAGAGGCAGAAGGGTCATTAGTCCAGCCTGGTTAATTTAGTAACTTAGTGAGATCCTATCTCAAAATAAATTTATTTATTATTTATTTATTTTGTCTTTTTGAGACAGGGTCTCGCTATGCAGTTCAGGCTGGCCTTGAGCTTACTATGTAGGCCTGGCTGGTCTCAAACTCTCAGTGATCCTCCTGCCTCGGCCTCCTAAGTGCTAGGATTGCAGGCGTGTGCCATGATGCCTAGCTCAAATTTTAAAAGGGCTGTAGTTCAGTGCAAAGGCCCTGGGTTCAATCCTTCCTAGTATGAAAAATAAAAAGTATACATTGTATTATGAAGGTGTTTGAAGAAATATAGCAAAAGGTTCTCATCACAGTGGAGTTTGTAGTTTATTTATAACAACCAAAAATAGGCTGGGGAGACAGCTCAATGGCACAAGCACCTGCCTGGCAAGTGCAAGGTTCTGAGTTTGATTCCCAGTACCGCAAACAAAAAACAAAAAAACAAAAATAGGACTGGGGGTGTAGCTCAGCGGCACAGCGCCTGCCTGGCAAATGCAAGGTCCTGAGTTTGATTCCCGGTACCTAAAAAAAAAAAAAAAAAAGAAAAACTATGTACATAAATAAAGCGACTAGTTCTATGGCAGAATCTAAGTGCTGAGGGGCATAGTTGGGAAGTACTTTGGAGTTCAGATCACTGAATTTGAAAGTTGAGATAAAAAAAATCTTTGGTTTGGTTTTATTTTGTTTTTGTCTTTTTGAGATAGGGTTTCACTATGGAATTCAGGCTGGCCTCGAACTCATAGCAATCCTCTTGCCTCAGCCTTCTGAGTACTGGTATTATAGGTGTAGATTTTTGTCTTTTGAGACAAGGTCTCTAGCTATGTAATTCAGGCTGGCATGAACTCACTATTTAGCCCAGGCTGGCAATCCTGCTGCCTCAGCCTCCCCAGTGCTGGGATTATAGGGATGCATTACCACATTTGGTCCTGTTTATTTTTCGGTGCTAGGGATCAAACCTGGACCTTGTGTGTGCCAGGCAAATGCTACCACTGAACTGTATTATCAACCCAAAGAGAGAAAATTTAAGAAGGGATTTTAAAGAATAAATAAGAGGGCCAGGCATGGTGGCACACACCTGTAATCCCAGTACTCGGGAGGCTGAGGCAGAATTCCCAACCTGGGATGCATAGTGAGTTCAATGCTATCCTGAATTACATGGAGAGACCCTGTCTCTAAACAAAAACAAATAAGAATTAGATTTATAGGGAAGAGAGGAAATTCTTGGGGACTATGTAGAAGATTCCTCATAAGATTAGAATGTTCCAAGGTAGACACATAATTGGATCCTAATCTAAGTAAGGTATCATCTCTTACACATTTTTGGAGATAGAGTTCATTTCTCTTGGTAATTTTTTTTTTTTCTAAACTGGAAGTTAAAGCCATGTCTTATATACAAACTCTACCACAGAGCTGTGCACCCAGTCACTTCTCTTGATAATGTTTAACGACTGTTTAGAATAGTGCTGGGGGGGCTGGGGATATAGCTCAGTGGAATAAGCGCTTGCCTAGCAAGCGCAGGGTCCTGAGTTCGGTCCCCAGTACCGCAAAAAAAAAAAAAAAAAAAAAATAGAATAGTGCTGGGGAAGTAGTTTAGTGGCAGCTGTGTGGATTTAAAAAACAGAATGCAAGCCAAGTATGCAGGTGCATGCCTATGATCTCAGCACTCGGAAAGCTGAGGTAGGAAGAGCATCACAAGTTCAAGGTCAGCATGGACTACGCGTGAGTTGAAGGCCAGCCTGAACTAATAGTGAGACTCTGTCTCAAACAAAACAAAACAGTAGACTGCTGCAGGGCGTGGTAGAGCATGTGTATAATCTTACCTACTCAGGAGGCTGAGGCAGGAAGATTGCCACAGTTTGAGGCCAGCCTGGACTGCATAGTCAGTTGAAGGCTAGCCTGAGCAAGACCCTGTTTCAAAAAACTGAAAACAGAACTAAACAAAAACAACAACAAAAACAGTTTCAGGTAAACCTGGACAATTTATCCAGACTATGTCTCAAAATAAAATAAAAAGAGCCAGGCACAGTGGTAATCCCAACACTTGGCCTACTGAGACAGGGGATCACTGAGAGTTCAGGGTCAGCCTAGCAGGGCCAGGGAGATAGCTCAGTGGCACAGTACCTGCAAGGTCCTGAGTTCGATTCCCAGTACAAAAAAACAAAAAACAAAAAATAAAACAAGGCCACCCTGGCTATATAGTGAGTTCAAAGAAGGCGAGCCTAAAGTACACGGGGAGGCCCTGGTTCTAAATAGAGGAATAAATAAATGCAAAAACAGTTTTAGTAAGCAAAATTTCAAATATTTATACAAATTGTAAAAATACTCTAATGAACCCCAACTTTCTTTTTTTTTCTTATTTTGAAACGGGGTCTCATGGGCCGGGGATATAGCTCAGTAGCACAGCACTTGCTTGGTAGGTGCGAGGTCCTGAGTTTGATTCTCGGTGCCAAAAAAAAAATTTTTTTTTAATTAAAAAAAAAAAAAAGAAACAGGGTCTTGCTATATGCAGTTCAGGCTGGGCTTAAGCTCACTTTGTAGCCCAGGCTGGCCTCAAACTTGCAAAAATCTTCCTGCCTCAGCCTCCCAAGTGCTGGGAACCCCAACTTGCAACAGTTATCAGCACATGGTCAGTCTTAATTTCATCTCTGTATCTTTACACTTCTTTTTTTTTTTTTAAGCAAATCTCAGACATTAGTATGTATCTCAAAAAGATAAGGACATTTTAGTTTTAATGGACCTCTGTGTTTCCTTTGTTTGTATGTTTTTTGGAACTGTGTATTTGTGGACACTTTCAAATTTTTAAAATGTTTTTAGTCTATGTGGGCAGAACATGATGATTACAGTTCACTGTAGTGAATTGGTGCGTGTACATCGCACAACTCAATTATATTTTTTCCCCTTCCTATCCACCCCCGACATTTATCTATAAGGGAAAATTGAAGTAAATAATTTTTTTGGTGCTGGGGATTGAACTCAAGACCTTGTGCCTACTAAACATATACTATACCATGAGCTACACTCCAGGCTTACTGTAAACAATTTCTGGCATACAGCTGGTGAAGTGACTTAAAATTTATGTGCTTATGTATTTTTGGTAGTAGGGATGGAACCCAGGGCCTGACTTGCTAAGCAAGCACTCTACCACTGAGAGACCCTCCAGCTCCATTGATTTAAATAATTTATTTTATTTATGTTTCGTTTTTTTGAGACAGTGTCTCACTGTGTAGTTTAGGCCCTCTTTTTTTTTTTTGTGGTACTTGGGGATCGAACTCAGGACCCTGCGCTTGCTAGGCAAGCGTTTATTCCACTGAGCTATATCCCCAGCCCTAGTTTAGGCCCTCTTTGAACTCACCAAGTAGCCCAGGCTGGCCTCAAACTCGCAGGGATCCTCCTGCCTCATCCTTCCAAGTGCTGGGATTACAGATGGGTACCACTGCCCCTGGTAGAAACGTTATTTGTTTAGCACGCGCATGCACGTGTGTAGTTGTTGCCTTTTGGTGTGTAAGGAAGTAGATTAAAGGGTAGGTTCTTTAGTTTTTGGTGCCTTATTTTCTCATGAGTGGTTTTTCTTTATTCCTCTCCCCCCCTTCCTTCCTTCCTCCTTTCCTGGTACTGGGGATTTAACCCAGAGCTTTCACACTGAGTTCTATGTCTAACCCTTTTTATTTTAATTTTATTTTATTTTTTTGTCTTTTTGAGGCAGGGTCTTGCTCTACAGTTCAGGCTGGCCTTGAGCTCACTGTGCAGCCCAGGCTGGTCTCGAACGTGCAACCATCCTCCTGCCTCAGCCTCCTGAGTGCTGGGATTACAGGCCTGTGCCACCACACCTGGCTCTTAACCCTGTTTAGTTTTTGCTTCTAGAGTCACTAAATTGCCCAGTCTGTGCTAGAACTTAGAGTCCTCCTGCCTTACCCTCACAGAGTGCTGGGATTGCAGGTGTTTACCGTCATCTTCTATCTTTCTTCAAGTGTCCTAGTTATTATTCGTCCTGTCCTGAGTAGAGAAAGGAAAACATTTGTGTTATAGTCTTAGGTTTTTCTCAATGCTGGTGTCAAACCTAGGCCCTTGCCCAGGCTGGGCAAGCACCTAACCACTCTCTTTACCACTTCCGTTCCTAGCCCATTAGTGTGCATGAGTGTGTGTGTGTGTGTGGTGTGTATTACTGCAGATTGAACACAAGGTCTTCACCCTGAGCTATATCCCTAGTACTTTTTTTACTTTTTATTTTGAGATGGGTCTTGTTAAATTGCTAAGTTGCCCAGGCTGGGCTCAAACTTTTGACCTCCCTGCCTCCCACCTCCCACCTGCGAGGGTTGTAGGTGTGTGCCACCATGCCCTGCTTTAATTTCGGCTTTTATGTTATATTTAGATGTTAGGCATCTTTTTCCAACATACATTTTACCCCTCAAGCCACTGTGCAGTCTGAGTTTAGTGCACGGGCTACTGAGGGTGCGGCGGTGCCTTTTTGTCATCCCAGTACTAGAGATTCAACCCAAGCCGGCCGTGGTGGGCATGCCTGTGATCCCAGCACTTGGGAGGCTGAGGTGGGAGGATCAGTGTGAGTTCGCGGCCAGCCTGGGCTACACAGTGAGCTCAAGGCCAGCCTGAAGTGCATAGCGAGACCCTGTCTCCAAAAGACCAAAAAAAAAAAAAGAGAGAGAGAGATTCAATCTAGGGTCTTCCCACTGAGCTGCATCCCCAGGCCTTCTTTGTATTTTACTGGGAGATGAGGTGGGTCCTACTGAGTCTCTACGTTTCCCAGGCTGGGCCTCAACTTGTCATCCTTTTGGCTTCAGCTGCTACAGGACATGCCCTGCTTTGACCAGCAAACACTGCTCAGTTGTATTATCGAATTATTTGAATATTTTATTTCATTTGAGCCTCATTTTAAGAAAATGAGTGTGTGGGGGAACTAGCTCAGTGGCACAGTGCCTGCCTGGCAAGTTTGAGGTCATTGCTGGGCATGGTGGCGCATGCCTGTAACCCCAGCACTCAGGAGTCTGAGGCAGGAGAACTGTTGCAACCATCCTCCTGGCCAGCCTGGGCTACAGAGTGAGTTCAAGGCCAGCCTGAATTACATAGTGAGATCCTGTCTCAAATGACAAAAAAAAAAAGTTTGAGGTTGTGGGTTTGATTCCCAATACCAAAAAAAGTAAAGAAAATGAGTGGGGGAACAAGCACAAGCATCTAGGTCCCATCGGTGTAACACACTTGTGACAAAGATGGGCAGCATGAGCGCCCAAGCTCCACCACGGTCACATTTCACCCACTGGGCTTTGGGTTCAGGTGGGAAGGAAAGAAACACTCAAAGAACATGGGTAAAATCCTGGGACTATATTTGAAGATTATAAAAACAGCAAGAAATAATTAGAAATTTTATGTAAATGTTTAGTTTTCAATATATACAACACCCCTTACATGTCTTTCTTTTTTAACATTGTTGGTTTTTTCTTTTTTTTTTTTTTTTAGACAGGGTCTCGCTTTGCAGTTTAGGCTGGCCTTGAGCTCACTTTGTAGCCCAGGCTGGCCTCAAACTTGCAATGATCCTCCTGCCTCAGCCTCATTAGTGCTGGGATTATAGGTGTGCGCCAGCACATCTGGCTTTTTTTTTTTAATAGTGAAAATATGCTTTCTCATATGTCTTTTTAGTTTTTATATGCATCACATTTTACACTTTTTCAGGTATTCAGGATGTATGTGTTTACATGAGTACATTAGGCAAGTAGACTGGGCGGGTGTGGTGGCACACAGTGACAATCCCAGCACTCAAGAGGACAGGCGGGAGGGTCACCTGAGTTTGAGGCCAGATTTGGCTATGTAGTGAGTTCAAAGCCAGTCTAAACTACATAGCAAAAGTAAACTGTCTGGTTACTGTCTCCCCTTGTCTATCCATAGAACTTGACACATTGTATATAAGATGATACTCTTATATAAAATAATACTTTCACATTAACTCTAGATTGAGCCAGGCATGGTGGCAAAGGCCTATAATCTCAGCACTCAGGAGGCTGAGCCAGTAGCATTGCCATGAGTTCATAGCCAGCCTGGCTACATAGTGACTTCATGGCTAATCTGCACTACTGAGCAAAACCCCGTCTCAAAAAAAAAAAAAGTACTAATTCTAGATTGGCTTTTTCTTTCTTCCTCTTTTCTTTTTATTTCTTTTCTTTTCTTTTTTTTTTTTTTTTGTCTTTTTGAGACAGGGTCTTGCTATGCAGTTGAGGCTGGCCTCGAGCTCACTTTGTAGCCCATGCTGGCCTTGAACTTGCCACGATCGTCCTGTCTCAGCCTCCCGAGTACTGGGATTACAGGCATGTACCACCATGCCCAACCTTGGCTTTTTTTCCTACCTTTTTTGTTAGATTGGCTTTTAAGTATGTCCTCAATTTCACTTTTTTCTTTTTCTTTTTCCTTTCCTCCCTCCCTTCATCTTTTCTTTCCTCCCTTCCTTCTATTTAATTCTAATGATATTCATTTATTTCTTTACTTACTTATCTAGAGACAGAGTCTCACTATGCAGTTCAGGCTGGCCCTGAATTCACTGTGGAGCCCAGGCTGACCTTGAACTTGGGGATCATCCTTCTGCCTCAGCCTCCTGAGTGCTGGGATAACAGGCATGTGCCACCACACCCAGCTGATTATTTTAGACATAATGAATTTAAGTCTTATGGAACATGTACATGTTCATTCACATGGCATCAGCTGCATCCTGATGCAGAGAGGTCCAGACACTCTCTAGCGGGCTAGCAGTTAGGGTTCAGCACTCTGGGAAGAGAGGCTGATGCTCAGGGTGTCACTGTGGGGGTGGAGGTCATCAGTGCAAAGATTATTTAGGGGGTGCTTTCAAGTAACAAGGTGTAAGAATTGACATATCAATTTTATTATAGAAATTAAAGGACACCAATATATCATGCTAAATTATCTGATTCCTTAATGTAGAGACATTTTAAGGCATTCTGCATTATATAATCGTCCATTAAATGGTGCCACTGGTTACTGTGGGTATAGTGTCTCTTACCTTTTTCCTAGTAGACTTTGCTCATATCAGTAATTGGGTAGGGGCTGGGGTTATAGCTCAGGAGCACAGTGCCTGTCTGTCAAGTGTGGTTGTGAGTTGGATTTGCAGTACCAAAAACATAATAATAACAATTGGGCTTTGATGCCTTAAAAGATGTTAAACTAGCTGGGCGTGGTGGTGTATGCCTGTAATCCCAGCACCCTGAGAAGCTGAGGCAGGAAGATGGCAAGTTGAATCCTGACTGAGTAACTTAGCAAGAACCTGTCTCAAAATAAAAAAGGACTGGGGATGTAGCTCAGTGCAAAGACTTACGGTTCCATCCCCGGTACCACAAAAGTACATACATACAATGAGAAAGTAATCAACTCAGTGGAATAAGCGCCTGCCTAGCAGGCGCAGGGTCCTGAGTTCAATCCCCAGTACCGCCAAAAAAAAAAAAAAAGTAATCAAAACACGAAGGGAGAGTTGTAGAGTGTGTCTATGTATTTGTTGTTGTTTGTTCTGTGAGTTGGTCTTGCTGGTTAGTTCAGGCTGGCCCTGAACTCATTTTGTAGCTCATCCTCATCTCAGACTTGTATCAGTCCTCTTGCGTCAGCCTCCCAAGTGCTGGGGTTCGGGTGTGTGCAACTATGCCCAGGTTTAACGTATATCCATTTATTTATTCCTTTGAAGTAGATTAAAACAAAAATTTGAAGCCCATGTTATGAATATTAATCTTTCATAATTCATGTAGTTTGTTTATCGATAAAACACTTTTATAACAGGATTTATGAATCCGGGTCGGAGAACAACACAGCCGTTGTAGCAGTAGAAACTCACACAATACACAAAATTGAAGAAGGAATCGGTAAGTCTTTGTTATTCTAGTGCCCTGACCTTAGTTTCTTTGGTTGTGATTACTGACTTTTTAAAAATATTTAGTGCTGAGGCTACAACCCAGGGCCTTGCACATGCTAGGCAAGCTCTGCGCCACTGAGCTCCACCACCAGCCTGAGATTTCTGGCCTTTTGTACCTCTGTCTGCCCCATCTCATGTATCTACCAGTACTGCTCCCCTGATTGGGTGGTGATGTGTCTAGAGGCACTACTAAGATCCCAGGGCTGTCAGCGGATTGTTTAACATCAATCTACTAGGGTAGTTAAAAGGATTCTTTGTTTTTGGTTTTTGTGTTTATTTGATTTTTTTTTTTTTTTGAGACAGGGTCTCACTTTGTAGTCCAGGCTAGCCTTGAACTTGAGGCAATCCTTCTGCTTCAGCCTCCAGAATGGTGGGATTATAGGCACACTCCACCACACATGGCCTAAAAATATTCTTTTATCATAAGTATGACACCAAGGCCAGGCGTGGTGGCACATGCCTGTAATCCCAGCACTCGGGAGGCTGAGGTAGGAGGATTGCTGCAGGTTCGAGGCCAGCCTGGGCTACAAAGTGAGCTCAAGGCCAGTCTGAACTGCATAGTGAGACCCTGTCTCAAAAAGACAAAAAATAGCCACCAAGATCAGAGTTCTTACCTAGAATGCATGAGGCCCTGGGTTTGATCCCTAGCACTTAAAAAAAAAAGAATAAAAAGAGAAACCCACAAAGAAATCGGAGCCTCAAAGTTGAGCCCTGTGTTAGGGAAGTTGCTGTGAGGACTGACGATGTGTTGGCTGTTGGCAGAAGAAACTTCGAAGTACACAAACCTGAGCCTGCATTTCAATTCCGCTTTGTCACTTCTTAGCTGCGATCCTTGGGAAAAGCTCTTACCTTTCTGAATTTCGTACACTTCTGTGTAAAACACAGGAAACAATTACTGCCTCATAAGATTATTCTAAGAATGAAACAATGCTCCGCACGTAAAAGCAGGTAATGTGGCTTCCAGTAGTGGTGATAACTTGCTCAGGAAGAGCTGTTTTGCCAGTCTTCTTCCAGAGGAGCCCACACAACAGCGGGAGTGACCCATTAGTCCCTTAGAGGAGCCTGAGAATTAGAAATTTGCAATTGAGCTTTCGGGAAAACTTGTCTGATAAGTAAATGACTTTTTCTCCATTTTCAGATGCGAGCACTATAGAAGCCAACGAGGACATGGAAATCGCTTACCCCATAACTTGCGGGGAGAGCAAAGCCATCCTCCTCTGGAAGAAGTTTGTGTGTCCAGGAATAAACGTGAAGTGCGTCAAGGTAACTGTCTTCTTGCTGAGGCCTCTCGGGGGCTCCTTGTTTTCCAAAGTGTTGTTGCAGGGCCTCCTCCTTTCTTCTACCCAGTCGTTCATTTTATAAAGCGAGAGATTGAACTCAGAGCTTTGTGTATGCTAGGTAACATTCCCAGCCTAGAGTCAATGTTTTTAATTTTACAACTGTTGTTCTACTGTGTCACTCATGGTAGGAAAAACAAAAAAAGATTTTGAAGAGATTGATCTCTGGGCTGGAGACAAAGGTCAGTGGCACAAGTGCTTGCCTGGCAAGTACAAGGTCCTGAGTTTGGTTCCTGGTACCAAAAAAAAAAAGAAAAGAAACCAGAGATTGACTTGGATTTAACTCCCAGTGGCATAACAAAGGGAGCTCGTCTTTTTTTTTTTTTTTTGTCTTTTCTTTTTGAGACAGGGTCTCACTATGTAGTTCAGGCTGGCCTTAAGCTCACTTTGTAGCCCAGGCTGGTCTCGAACTCGCAATGATCCTTCTGCCTCAGCCTCCTGAGTGCTGGGATTACAGGTGTGCGCCCCCCCACCCCATACCACCCGTCCCCTGGCTGGGAGCTCATCTTTTTGTTCACTAGTATAAACTCTGCACATAGAGTATTGCTTCTTTTTCTTTGTATGTATGTGTTGGGATTTGAACCCAGAACCTTGTACCTGCTAATTATATAGTCAGTCACTGAGCTGTATCCACAGCCTGAATGGTGCCTGGTGATTCATAGTGAACGATAAATATTCATTCAATGAATGAGTGAGTGGGATCTCATCTCTGTCACTGCCTGGGTGACCTGTAACCAAGTTACTGTTTCAGAGCCTCATGTATTCAAATACAGTCATTTACACACACACACACATGTGCATCACATGTGCATATGTACACACTGGGGTGAACTGAAGGAGGGTTTATTCAAAATTTTTGATAAAAATAAATAATCGTCATGAGAGAATAATGTGAAAATAACTGTTCATTCTGTCTCCGTTGGTACACAGCTATATGCACAGGTACTATGCTGCGTAATGGCATCATCCTAGATTAATAAGAATTATAGGGTTTTGGGGCTTTGCATTTCTGGTTTCTTCTACACTTATTCTTTTTGCCATCCTGCATCTTATGATTAGGGCTGAATAGATTACTTAATTGGGGTTTTGTTTTGTTTGGTTTCATTTTGTTTGTTTTGAGGCAAGGTCTCATTGTATAGTTCAGGCTGGCCTTGAACTCATGGTGAGCCTCCTGTCTCAGCCTCCTGAGTGCTGGGGTGACAGGTGTGCACTACCTGGCCCAGCTATTTGACCAGCCTTTGTAATACTAGACACCTGATTGAGGGTGTCAATGGACTCCAGATGCTGATCAGTACCATCTCTTGAGCCTCCTCTTGTGCTCTGTTGCTTTGTGTCAGGAGAGGGCACTGTGCTCAGAGAAGGGTCGTCATGGGCACAGGGGGTTGTATAAAAATTATGATTTTTGTCACCTGGACTTCTTTACCTGAAGTCACTATAAATCAAGCTTTTTAACACTGAGTTAAAAAAAAAAAAATATATATATATATATATATATATTGGTTTTTTCTTGTTGCTGAGGCAAAATACCCAACACTCAAAATGAAGAAAGGAAAAGTTTATTTAGCTTACAGTTTGTGGAGGTTTCAGTCCACATTTGGCTGCTTAGAGGCAGAGTGGCACATGGCAGAGGGTGAATGTTCATGGCAGCAGAGCACAGCAGAAACAATCAGCAAAAGGGAGGAATGGCTGCAAGCAGCCTCTTTCCTTCCCTTACCTTGTAAACAGCCTACCCCCACCCAGGGGGCGTGTAGCTCTCACACAGTCTCCATGCCCTCCTCTTCCATAGGCTCAGGATGTGTACAAATTAAGCACCTTGGCTTCCTGCTGAGTCACTCAGCCAAACCTTTAGACTCCCCAAGTTGACACAATGTATAAACCATATATATGTATATGTATGTGTGTGTGTGTGTGTGTGTGTGTGTATATATATATATATATATATGATTTTATGCCAGGCATGGTTGCACACGCCTATAATCCCAGCACTCAAAGGCTGAGGCAGGAGGATCCCCATGAGTTCATGGCCAGTGTGAACTACATAGCAAAAAGACCCTATCTCAAAAAATATAACAACAGCAATAAAAACGTAGTTTTGTTTGGATATTTTTTGCACAGAGCAAGTGAAGTTATCATTTCATTCTTTTTTTCTTGACTTGCCCAAGCTGACACTGGACTACTTTGGACTTTTCTTTTTACTTTAGTTCAATGATCAGCTGATCAGCCCTAAGCATTTTGTTCATCTGGCTGGCAAGTCCACTCTGAAGGACTGGAAGAGAGCCATTCGTTTGGGTGGAATCATGCTCAGGTAAGCACTAGAGCAAGCGCATACCTCTCAATAAACTGGGGGCGCGCAGTTGTGGTGGAGTTCCAGGCTTTTGTCTTTAGCTTGACACTTGGGTGAAGGATTGGCTTGCACATTCCATGCATTAGTTCATTCGTTCATTCATTCATTCATTCATTTATTATTATTATTTTGGGGTTTTTTTGAGACAGGGTCCATTCATTTATTACTATTATTTTGGGGTTTTTTGAGACAGTGTCTCACTGTGCAGTTCAGGCTGGCCTTCAGCTCACTTTGTAGCCCAGACTGGTCTTGCAGTGATCCTCCTGCAAGTGCTGGGATTACAGGCATGCACCACCACACCCGGCTTTCTTTGTCTTTTTAAATCTTTTTTAAAGTTATCTATTCTAAGATAAATTTATAATTCTTGAAGGGATTCAAGCATAAAAATGTTCAATGCAACATTATTTACTATTGTGAAAATTACAGTCTGCTTTAATATATAGTTAAGGGACTTCTAAAGTAAATTATGGCTTGCCTAAATATATATGGGCATATAGTAAAGGTTATTTTGCAATCATTAAAATATTTCTGAGTGTTTCTTTTTCTTTTCTTTTCTTTTTTTTTTTTTTGTTTATTTTTGAGACAAGGTCTCACTAATGCAGTTCAGGATGGCCTTGAGCTCACTTTGTAGCCCAGGCTGGTCTCAAACTTGCAACAATCCGCCTGCCTCAGCCTCCCTGAGTACTGGGCTTACAAGCATGTGCCACCATGCCCAGCCTCTGAGGAGTTTTTACATGAAAAAACACTCCTGATGTAATGGGAATAAAACAAATATAAAACTGACCAAACCAGAGTTGGGTGCAGTGGTGCACACCTGTGATCTCACTCGCCAGGAAGCTGAGGCAGGAAGATTGTGAGTTTGAAGCAAATCTGGGCAATGAAGTAAGCTTCAAGGCTGGCCTGGGCCGAACAGTAAGATCACGTCTCAAGAGGAGCGATAACAACAAAAATGGCCCAAACCAGAGTGGAGATGCAGCTCAGTGGCACAGCGCTGGCCTAGCGTGTGTGAGGCCCTGGGTTCTGTCCCTGGTACTGAGGGGGGAAAAAAAGAAAAACTGGGCTGGGGATATAGCTCAGCGGCATAAGCGCTTGCCTGGCAAGCCTGAGGTCATGAGTTCGATTCCCAGTACCAAAAAATAAAAAAAAGAAAAATTCACTAAGCATTGTGATTTTAACTATGTTAATATAGACCCACAGAAAATAATTTTTTGGTTTTTTTTTTTTTTTAGACAAGGTTTTAGCTGGGCATAGTGGCACACACCTGTCATCCCAGCGCTTGGGAGGCTGAGGCCAGTTCAAGACCATCCTGGGCTACGAAGTGAGCTCAAGGCCAGCCTTAACTGCATAGTGAGACCCCATCTCAAAAAAAGACAAAAAACCCCAAAGAAACAGGGTTTTGCTATGTAGTGCAGGCTGACCTTGAATTCACTAATGTAGCTCAAATTGGCCTCTTAACTCACAGCAGTCCTGTGTCAGCCTCCCGAGCACTGGTATTATAGGCATGTGCTACTATGCCTGGCCACAAAATAAAATTTAAAGGCAGGAAATAGGCTAAAACATTGTAGGAAAATTTTAAAAATTTTTTTGTTTACTTCATTTGTTTGTTTATTTGTTTTTTGAGACAGGGTCTCACTATGTAGTTCAGGCTGACCCTGAATTCACTATGCAACCCAGGCTGGCCTCAAAGTCAGGGATCCTCCTGCCTCAGCTTCCCCAGTGCTGGGATTATAGGTATGTGTCACCATGCCCAGTTTAAATTTTTATTTTGAGACTGTGACTAAATCACCCAGGCTGAGCTGAAACAGCAATCCTCCTGCCTCAGCCTGTGCTGAGATTACAGGTGTGTGCCACCACACCTGGCTATAGTTTTATATTTTCCACAATGTTAAATATCTTCTTCACATATTATTTTCTTGTCAGAGATACATAATTTTTTAAAAATTCATTTCAGAGGCTGGAGGTGGAGCTTAGTGGTAGAGTAGATGTGTTTGTTCTCTTCCTTCTTTTTCTCCTTTCTCTTATCGCAGTTTTTCCTTTCCTTTGAGCAATTTCTTTCCCTTTTACAATCTACCTTTTGGGTGTTGTTTACTCTTTCAGGTTCTTACAGTAGGGAGACAATATGGTGTTTGCACATGTGGGTCCAATTTATTTCACTTAGGAGTATGGTCTGTAGTTGCATCCATTTACCTATAAAAGCCTCATGTACTGCTAATGTCTATTGGTTTATTGAAAGGAACAGTTAATGCTTAAATTTTTTTGACCAATTTTGCATGCTTATATCTGGTAATCTGATCAACTAATTTGAAGACAATATGCAATATAATAACCGTTGGTGAATTCCTACCATCTTGTTCAAGAAAGCTCTCTAGTGTTTCTAAGGTTTTATTATTATTATTATTATTTTTTATTCTCTTTAATGGTTTGATCAATCTTCCATTCTTACATCTGGGAATCTGAGCAACTTCGTTGAAGATAAACAGTATGTAATATAATGGCCAGGTTTTTTTAACAGCCCCTCTTAATTCCTATCTTTTTATTTTATTTTAATTTAATTTTTTTTTTTTTTTTTTTTGTCTTTGTGAGACAAGGTCTCTTTGTGTAGTTCAGACTGGCCTTGAGGTCACTTTGTAATCCAGGCTGGTCTCGAATTTGCAACGATCCTCCTGCCTCAGCTTCCTGAGTACAGGGATTACAGGCGTGTGCCACCACACTGTTTTTGTGTTGTTTTGGTTTTGTCTATGTTGTTATTTTGTTACCATTTTTAAAAATTTTTCTTTTAAAAAAAATTCGAAAAAAAAAAGAATGAGAGTATCTCTACTTTTCATTTTATTGCTCTTGGCCTGTTTTATGTATCTAAAAGACAAGCATATGCTAGTTTTCCCCAAATGTGAAAAAGTATCAGAATGCCTAAAAAAATTTTAGTGAGCCAGGTGCATTGATAGATGCCTGTGATCCCAGCACTCTGGAGGCTGAGGCAGGAGGACTGTTGCAAATTTGATGTTAGCCTGGGTTACATACTGAAATCTCGTCTCAAAATACTAAAAGCCAAAAGAAAAAGAAGCCAGGGATATAGCTCAGTGGCACAGCACCCATCTTGCAAGTACAGAGTCCTGAGTTCAATTCCTGGTACAAAGAACAGTAAGTCTTTGGTGAAAGCCAGCTGACCTTGGAACAGTTCACTGTGATGGGAATGCTCTATCTTTTTGTTCATCGCCTGTGATAACAGTGTTTTGTGGGTACAGTTACAAGGGCATTTTCTAGAGAAAGTTTAGTATAATCAACATTATTCTCTATTTCTAGGAGAATAGTTATCAGTTTATTTTATATAATTTTGATTTCTTTTTTTTTTTTGTGGTGATAGGAATCAAACCCAGGACCCTAAATATGGTAGCCAAGTGTTCTACCACCAACTTGTACCCTCAACTCCTAATTTTTCTTTCCTTTTTCTTTTTTTTTTCTGTTTTTTGAGACAGGGCCTTAAACCGTTCAGGCGGTCTTGAACTCACTATGTAGTCTAGGCTGGCTTTGAACTCACCATCCTACTGCTTCAGCCTCCCATGTGCTGACCGTGATGGGTGTGTGTGCCACCATTTCCTGCTCTTTTCTTTTTTTAAATGAAGCAATTCTTCTATGACTTGTGCCTATAATCCCAGCTGCTTAGGAGACGGGCGGGCTGACCATAAGTTTGAGGTCAGCCTTGGGAACTTGGTGGAACTTTGTCTCAAAGTAAAAACCAACCTGGAGATGTGTTTGGGATGGAGCACTTTCCTGGCCCTGGATTCAGTGCCCAGTACTGCGGGGTGGGGGTGGGGGGGTGTCACAGCACTGCCTTTAACTGCAGCAACAGATCTTGCTGATCTAGGAACTAGTGCATCAGAATCTCATCACAAAATTCTAATTTCCATTGAGGAAACTTCTCAGTGGTGCTGAGAGAAGAGCTCATATTTTCTCTTTCAGCTTTGGTTTTAGTGACAGCCTATGACTATTGTTATTTTTACTATTATTGTTATTTTGGTTTTTTGAGGCAGGGTCTTGCTATGTGATTCAGGCTGGCCTTGATCTCACTGTGAGCCCGGGCTGGTTGTGAATTTGGACTCTTGCCTCAGCCTCCTGAGTGCTGGGACCGCAGGGAATGGCCACCACGCCCGGAGTGCTGTGACACCCTCAGTGCTGTGACACCCTCAGTGTCTCCCTGAAGCCCAGGACGAGAGCAAGGGGAAGAGAGTGCTCCCGACAAGCAGGCTTGGAAGAGAAGGGAGGCCCTGCTGAGTGTGGCAGGGCCAGTGGGACTCGATGGTCCCAATCAGCAGTTCTGCACCCTGCTGACTTCTTTTTTTTTTTGGTCTTTTTGAGACAGGGTCTCTCTATGCAGTTCAGGGTGGCCTTGAGCTCACTTTGTAGCCCAGGCTGGTCTTGCAGTGATCCTCCTGCGAGTGCTGGGATTACAGGCATGTGCCACCGTGCCTGGCTTCCTACTGACTTTTAATATCATTAGATCTCACCAGTCTCTAGAGCAGCCTCTGTGATGTGGTCCCAGTCCTCACTTAAGAAGGAACAGGCTGATTGGTACTTCTTGTCTCATTTTACAGGAAAATGATGGACTCCGGACAGATTGATTTTTACCAGCATGACAAAGTGTGCTCCAATACCTGCAGAAGCACCAAATTTGATCTTCTGATTAGCAGCGCGAGAGCGCCCGTGCCGGGGCAGCAAACAAGTGTGGTGCAGACACCCACTGCGGCCGATGGTAGGGGGTAGGAAACCACCTGAAAACCGGCTGTGCTTCTGAGCAGCACTTTCCCCTCCTTTCTCTCTGGTGTTTCTTAATTTCACTTCTCCTGAGCATTGATGTGCTTTGGAAGGTATGGTAATTTTGGGTGGGAGTCTGTGCTTTGGAAACAGATTTCTCCCCACCTTCTTCGTAAGTAATTCTTACTGGACAGATCTTCTCCCTTGTGTTTTGTGAGGTTGTTTTGTGTCCTTTTGTGGTGTTAGGATGGAACCCAGGGCCCTGCGCCTGCTAGGCACACACTGTAGCGCTGAGGGACATCCCCAGCCCTCCTTCCTTCTTTGTTTTTGATAACACATGGGAAGCATTGAAAAGATGTTCCATATTTATAACGCATATGTCATGATCTCACTTGGATGCCACTTCACATATCAAGGTTGAAATTATATTGTTTTAAAAATCCTTTGCTCTAGGGGCTGGGGATACAGCTCAGCAGCACAAGTGCCTGCCTGGCCAGCTCAAGGTCCTGAGTTCGATTTCTGGTACCCTAAAAGAAAAAATGTTACTAAAAATCCTTGGCTCTATAGTGGTCAAGATGGGAAGGCAGATTAGACTGAAAACTGGTTTTATCAGCTGAAGTGCATTATATCAGAGCCCATGTACCATGGCCTGGGCTGGATGATGAGATGCTGCTGTCAGGGTCAGGGAGCTCTGCCCAGGGTCAGGGAGTGGGCCCAGGTTGCCCAAATGAGGCCTCCTCACAGATGACCAGGATGGGCACACACTTAAGTGCAGGCTTGTTGAGCTGGAGTCAGGGGCTCCTCATCATCCAGGAAGGATATCACTGCATGAGAGATTATACTAAAAGATTGAGTCAGTCCAGCTGAAGCCATTCCACAGCTGAATAAAGTGCGTCTCAAATAGCAGGCCATGATGGTGCACACCTGCAATCCCAGCCCTCTGGAGCCTGAGGCAGAAAGGTTGGGAGTTCAAGACCAGCCTGAGGTACATAGTGAGCGCTTGTCTCCAACAAAAAAAAGGTGTATCAAACACTGTTATAAAACTTAAAATATATCTAGGGGAGAGTCACATGAATGCTTAAGGATCTACAAGATTAGGGAATTACTATGCTTAAACAGTGACCTTTTACTTAGTGACTTAGAGCCTTTCTGAAAATAAAAAAGGGCTGGGAATGCAGCTTGGTGTGAAAGTCCTGGGTTCACGCTTCAGTTATTCCCTCTTGCACACACAAAACTTTTCTTTTGGCCAGCTGTAATGTTTTCTGACGAGATGGGGCATGTTCTGGGTGGTATGGCCGTAGACTCTTAACATTTTCTGAATAACCACTGAGTGAGTACCTGCTAAATCTTTTGTGACCTGAATCCCGTTCAGGAAGTATAAAATTTCTAGCAGTTTGGATACTTAATTCTTTCACTTGAAAAGTGAAAAATGCTTTGAAATAATTCACTTCATTTTTCTTTGACCAAAACTGCTTTACTTGATTATTAATTATTAATAATAATTAATATTACTACTGTGTTAGTTATCGATCTCATCAGGTGCATAGAGTCTGCATTATCTATATTGCTGTCTGGATCAGCTGGGTTTTTCCCAATTCTTTTTGTTTTGAATCTTCATAGACAACAGCAGAGGTTTTTTCCTCTGTGAACCTGTTATTCGCAGATCTCTTCCCTAACCCTTTGGTCTCCATTTCTTGCTTTCTCTCTAGTGGCTGATAAATAAGGCATAGCAACTTCATGTATTGTAGAGGTTTGTTTTGTTTCTTTGTCTTTCTGAGACAGAGTCTCGCTTTATTGTTCACACTGGCCTTGAGCTCGCTTTGTAGCCCAGGCTGGCCTCGAACTCACAGAGATCCTCCTGCCTCAGCCTCCCAAGTGCTGGGGTCACAGGCGTGCGCCACCACGCCTGACACAGTTTAGGGTTTTCGTGTTGAATGTGTACAGAGCAGGGCCTCTGGCAAAGCTCCCCCTGTATTGCTTCCTGTGCTCTTCCTCAGGAGGCCTGGGGGGGCAGCCCCGCCACCGTGCCTGCCTTTGGGCTCTCAAAAGCAACTGCTCAGGAAGCAGATTGCCCTGCTGTCTTTCCCTTTCTACTCAAAGTAAGAAGAAAGCATTTTCGTTTCTAAGGCAGGTTTTTTGGTTTGGGTTTTTTTTTTTTTTTAAAGAAAATCTAATAATTCACCCCCTCTTCCCTATGACTATAGTTTTTAAAATAGGGGCCCACATGCAAGAGGTGAGTGCGTTAGAATAACAAGGCCTCAGTGGGGGTGTGAGATAGAGGACCATGGTGACTCTTTCATCAAACTCACCGGCTCTGCATCCAACGGGCTCCCCGTAGGTGGCATCACACAGATCGCCATCTCCGAAGAGAGCATGGAGGAGGCGGGTCTGGAGTGGAACTCTGCGCTCACGGCTGCCGTCACCATGGCCACCGAGGAGAGTGTGAAGAAAGACTCGGAGGAAATTTCAGGTACCTTCCCCTGCAGCTCAGCTCTCCCGCGGACTTTTTCTGCCCCTCATCATCCTTCTGATCATAGAGAAAAAAGAGCTGTTAATTGCTTTTGCTGGCTTTTCTCATGCATATGAATGCTAACTATAGCTGCAAACATTTTATTTTAATCCACATAACCACCCTGCTCAGTCACGTTTTACCCAGGAAGAAACAGGGATTCAGCAAGGCTCGGCGGCTGCCTTCTGCACACCCCACCGCTGCATGTCGGAACTGAATTCAGCTGTGTAACTCTGTGCTCCGTGCTTTTTCTACTATCAAACTGCCCTGACTTTGGCACATTTCTTAGCTAAACCAGGCCCCAGGATGTTAGAAGGAGAGCTAGGGAGCAAGTGGACTACAGGCTGCTAATGAGTGACCCTCCTAAGGGAGACCAGGAGAGGTCCATGTCCTCTTCCGCTTATTAATCTAATAAGCATTTATCATCGCCAATTTCCTTGGCTGTGTTGCCAGGAGCTAGGTGTGTAGCCACCACCTGCAGGGAGCTTACAGCCCTATCTATCCAAATATTTTTTTCTCAAGGGTGAGTATATCTTAATTAACGTTTACTTGACTATCTTTATTATCTAACTTGTATAATATTAAATATTTTATATTTCAAATTAAATTTGAATTTAATCAAATAATATTTAACCTTTAATGCTTGTTTAAGGTCTATTTAATACTTTTCGTGGAGGAGCATGTCTGTTCTTATAGTCGGAGCCATAACAAATTGAGGGCACGACAAACTGAGCAGTCCCCCAGGCCCTGAAGGGGTGCGGGCCAGCTTATTAGGTACCAACTTGGGGGGGCAGTTCGTGTCTGCAAAGTTGCTTTCCTTTGTCCAGAACTGGCCTAACAAGGAGTCTCTTTAAATTGATTTAACATTGTAGAGTTGTGCCTGAGTATCACGTCAGCACCCTTTGCTTACCTCTGTCTTGCTCCTCTCGTGCTAGAAGACACGCTGATGTTCTGGAAAGGCATCGCCGACGTAGGGCTGATGGAAGAGGTGGTCTGCAACATCCAGAAGGAGATAGAGGAGCTGCTCCGGGGAGTTCAGCAGCGGCTCCTCCAGGCCCCCTTCCAGGTCGCAGGTACGTGTGCAGGCCCGGCGCATGGTGCCCATTTACTGGGACCCGTAACGGTGATGGCCCTGTTAGCTCACAGCACTCACACGGGTGTTGTTATCACCACTGTGCGGAGGGGAAAGCCGAGGCTCATAAAGGGGAAGTCGCCTGTCCTACATTCTTAAGTGCCTTGTTTTGTTTTGTTTTTGAGATAGGGTCTCATTACGTAATTCAGGCTGGCCTTGAACTGGTGGTGGCAGTTCTGCCTCAGCCTCCCAAGTGCTGAGATTATAAGTGTATGCCACCACACCCAGCTGTGTTTTTGGTTTGGTTTGGTTTGGTTTTGAGATAGGGTCTCACTATGCAGTTTAAGCTGGCTTGGAACTCATTATGCAGCCCAGGCTGGCCTCAAACTCACAGTGCTCATCCTGTCCCAACCTCCCAAGTTTTGGGATCATGGGTATGCACCACCACACCTAGCTCTGCCTGGGTAATATATTTTATTTTATTATTATTTTTCTTTTTGTGGCAGGGTCTCACTATGCAGTTCAGGCTGGCCTTTTTGCTCACTTTGTAGCCCAGGCCATCCTCCAACTTGCAAGATCCTGCCTCAGCCTCCCAAGTGCTAGCATTACAGGTGTGCGCCACCACGCCCGGCCTGCCTGGGTAATTTAGCAATACTCTGTCTCAAAAAGTAAAGTGATGGAGATTTAGCTCAGTGTGAAGTCTTGCAGTTTAATCCCCAGTAGTGCAAAAAATAAAAAGAAAGTAAAATGAAAACAACACTCTAGTTGCTGTGCAGAGAACTATGGGACAAAAGTGAAAATAAAAGACACATTAGAAAATTTTAAAAGATTAGTAAAGCAAGAAGTGATGTGGCAGCTGAATGTGGTGCTGCTCACCTGTAATCCCAGCCCTTGGGAGGCTGAGGCAGGAGGATCTCCGTGAGTTCCGCCAGCCTGAACTGCGTGGCGAGAGCCTATCTCAAAAAACAAACAAAAAAGAAATGACGTAGCATTGATGCCAGTAGATAATGGTAGACCTGGAAGAAGATCACAGTGGGGGTGTATTTTTCTGTTCTTTTTTGCAATGGGATCTCACTAAGCTACCCAGGCTGGCCTAGAACTCGCAGTCCTCCGTCAGCCTCCCATATAGCTGAGGCTTCAGGTAGATGGCACTGAATCCACCTAGGGGATGTATTTTGAATATGGAACTGATAAATCTTGCTGATGGGTCTGATACGGGGTGAAAGAAAAAGACACGCTGGGTAATTCATAACTTTGTGACCTGAGCTATGAGTGGTGATGACATGTATGTATTATTTTCCTTTCTGTTTTGGAGTTCTGGGGATTGAACAGGGCCTGACGTACAGTGATGATGATGCCATTTATTGAGATGGAAACCACCAGGGAAGAGACAGACTTAGAGAGTAAATTATTATTATTATTTTTTTTTGGCGGTACTGGGGATTGAACTCAGGACCCTGCGCCTGCTAGGCAGGCGCTTATTCCACTGAGCTATATCCCCAGCCCTTAGAGAGTAAATTATAAGTAGATTTTTTTTTTTTAATGTTTCTTTGAGGGCCGGGGATATAACTCAGTGGCCTAAGTGCCTGCTTGGCAGGTGCAAGGTCCTGAGTTCAACTGCCGGTACCAAAAAAATAAATAAATAAAGTTTTTTTGAGACAGGGCCTCACTATGTAGCCCAGCCTGCCCTCGCATTTGCAGTGATCCTCTTGCCTCAGCCTCCTAAGTGCTGGGTTAACAGGCATGAACACCACACCTGGCTTTGAGACAGTATTTCTTTGGTTATTTTTTTTAAAGGCAAGGCATGGAGGTAAACACCTGTAGTCTCAGCACTCTGGGAAGCTGATCCAGGAGGATCACTGTGAGTTTGAGGCCAGCCTGGACTAAGAAGTGAGTTTAAGACTAGCCAGGAGCTGGGCGTGGCGGCACACAGTTGTAATCCCAACACTCGGGAGGCTGAAACAGGAGGATCATTGTGAGTTCCAGGCCAACCTGGGCTACAAAGTGAGCTCAAGGCCAGTCTGAACTGCATAACGAGACCCTGTCTCAAAAAGACAGAAAAAAAAAAAAAAAAAGACTAGCCAGGAATACTTAGCAAGACCTTGTTAAAAAAAAAAGCTGAATTGTAGCTCACTTGTGCGCCATAGGCGCATACCCACAGTGAGGAGAGTCCCATGATTTCTAGGTTGTTTCTTGTCTATAAGCAGCATAACAGAGCTGGTGGGACATTTCTGTTCACATGTTACAGGCGTGTATTTTGTTTTAAATAGATGCGGCTGTCCTCAACAACGTGGCGCATACGTTTGGCCTCATGGACACAGTTAAGAAGGTTTTGGACAACAGAAGGCACCAAGCGGAGCAGGGAGAAGAGCAGTTTCTCTGCGCTCTGACAGGTGCGCGTCTCCCTCCCTCTCAGCAGACAGCCTGCTCCTTTCCCTGCGTCTTCCTGTCTCCTTGTTAACTTGGGTTGGGAGTCTTTCCAAATTCCCATAGAATCAGACCTTTTATTTTGAAAGAAAAATAGCCCTGGGTGAGCTGGAGTTGTGGGAAGCAAAGCAGGGACAAAACAAAAAGAAAGCCAGTGCTGGTTCTCCTTCGTTTCTTTTGGGGGTTTAAGGCGTCTGCTAGATGACTCCATTAATACAGCCATGTTGGTGGTGGAAGACACAGTCTAGTAATTGTCTAACATTATTGATATCGGTTCTTTTGGTAGATACAAGTTTTGCATCTTCTTAGTTACTTGTAGTTATCAAAAATTAAGAGGAATTAGCCGGGTGTGGTGGCTAATTACACCTGTAATCCCAGCACTCGGGAGGCTGAGGCAGGAGGATCACAGCAAGTTCAAGACTAGCCTCGGCTACATAGTTCAGGGCCACCCTAAATTACAGAGCAGGACCCTGACTTAACAGAATAAATTCTGGCTGGGCATGGAGGCACACACCTATAATCCCAGCACTTGGGAGGCTGAGGCAGGAGGATTGTTGTGAGTTCAAGGCCAGCCTGGGCTACAAAGTGAGCTCAAAGCCAGCCTGAACTGCATAGACTCTGTCTCAAAAAGACAAAAAATAAACAAACAAACTCTTTTAGAAATATAACGTTGAAACCTAGAGTGTGCACACCTATAATCCCAACACTCTAGGGCACGAAGGTAGGAGGATCACAAGTTTGAGCCCAGCCTGGGGAACTTAGTGACTTAATAAGGTACTGTCACAAAAATTTTTAAAGGTCTGTACCATAATGTGAAGGGCCTGGGCTCAATCCCTAGGGTCCTCCCCCTAAAACACTCAAACAAACAACCCTACAAAACTATGCTTTCTAGTTACAGAAAAAAAATAGCAACAGCAGCTTTGGTAGAGAAAGATGCCAACCAAGCCAGCGATGCAGATGTGGATTGTGAGGTTTTGGTTACTGTGGTCAGTCATGAGCCCAAAAGGAAGAAAAATGAATAGATAAAAGGACAATTTATGTTGTTTTAAACTTATCTTTCTATTCAGTTTATATTTCAAATTCAGTTTACTGAGTTTGCGCAGTGCCTTCAGAGCATAGGATGGGCACTTTCCCTGTGCACCTGTGGAGGCCCTCAGGAGGAATGGTTTACCTGAGGCCAGATCACACTTGGTGGAGAAACTTTTTGTTGTTTTTTTTGAGACAGGGTCTCAATATGCTCTTCAGGCTGACTTTGAATTCAGTACATAACTGAGACTGGCCTCAAACTCACAGAGATCCTTCTGCCTCGGCCTCTCAAGTGCTAGGATATTGTTTCTTTTGAGACAGGGTCTTGCTGTGTAGTCCAGGCTGGCCTGTAACTTGCAACAATCATCCTGCCTCAGCCTCCCAAGTGCTGGGGTTATAAGCATGTGCCACCACACCCACCCAGCAGAGAAACCCTTAGTAGATCTTTGTCCGGTACTTTCTCTGATGTTAGAACTTTAAACCACGGTTTAAAGTTTAAATTTTAAACAATGGTTTTTGTTAGAAATGTGGACTTCTAGTAGTTCCTTGTTGAATTTCTTTCTCTCTTTCTACCCCCTCCATTTTCCCTCCCTGTCTGCCTTCTTTCCTTCCTTTCTTTGTTATACTGATCATTAAGCCGAGGGCCTTCGTTCTGAGCTGTATCTCCAGCCTTTTATTTTATTTTATTTTATTTTTTATTTTCAGGCAGCATCTTGCTTAGTTGCCCAGGATGGGCTCAAACTTCTGATCCACCTGCCTCAGCCTCCCAGAGTGTTGGGGTTATAGGCGTGTACCACCACAGCCATCTTTATTCTATTTTACTTTATTTTTTATTTCTTATTTTATTTTTATTTATTCATTTATTTTGAGATGGGATCTTCATGTGTTGCCCTGCCTGGCTTTGAACTCCTGGCTTAACTTTTCCTCCTTCCTCTGCCTCCTGAGTAACTGGCACTGTAGATGTGTGCCACTGCACTGAGCTTATACTTTTAGTTTTAATTATGATATAGCTGGGTGCGGTGGCGCATGTCTGTAACTCCAGCGTTCAGGAGGCTGAGGTAGGAAGATCACTGCAAGTTCGAGGCCAGCCTGGGCTACAAAGTAAGCTTTCAAGGTCAGCCTGATCTGCATAGCAAGACCCAGTTTCAAAAAGACAGAAAAAATTTTTTTAAAAATTATGATATAACATGAAGCTGTACCTCTTGGTAAATGCCTCTAGTCCTAGCAGTCTGGAAAGCTGAGGCAGGACAATTGCAAGTTCAAGCCCAACCTGGGCAACTTGGTGAGCCCTTGTCTCAAAATAAGCATGAACTAGGCCTGAGGACGTAGGTCTGTAGAGAGGCCCTTGGTTCAATCCCTAGTGCTGAGGAAAACAAATTATAACGGTGAACTTTTGTTTTCTGCCTTTTCACCATATGATACTAACATTTTCCCGGATAGTCTGTCCTGCTCTCCCCGGGTATTTGTCCAGGGAGGATGTTTAGATCTGCTACATTTTCATCATAGTCTTTGTTGTTGTTGTTTGACTGTAACTTTTTTATGTCCTAAACTACTTCCTAAGTCCAAACTTGAGGTTCAGCAGTACCAGTAATTTTTTATGGAGTTCTGTGACCTATTGTCAAATTCCCAAGAAGATTGTGCCAATTTGTGTCACCAGTTTGAGCATATCTACAATGTTTTTCTTTTGGTTTTTGGTCAGTGTTATTTTTGACTCCCTTGTTTTTCTCTCGTGTGTGTTACTGAGCATTGACCCCTGACAGCCCCAGCCCCTTTTTACTTTCTATTTTGAGACAAGGTCTGATTAAGTCGTTAAGTTGCCAAGGCTGGGCTCAAACTTGTGACCCTCCTACGGCAGCCCCACAGAGTGCTGGGATTAGAGGTGCGAGCTACCACACCCTGCTGCAAGAGCACATTATTTTGATTACCTTGGAAGATGGAAAAAAATTCAATTTTCCCTTTTATTCAGGAGGCTGAAGTAGGAGGACCACAAGTTCAAGGCCAGTCTGGGCAACTTAGCCAGGCCCTGGGAGGGCTGGGGACCCCGGGACCCTGGGACCCCAGGACCCCAGGTTCAGTCCTCGTCCCACCAAGCTGAACCAAACACACCTCACAACACGGCAAAGGACGTACAGGAACAGAGGGCCAGGTTAGAAGGAAGCAGCAGGGGCCCGGGATGTAGCTCTGCAGCACAAGCGCTTGCTGTCAGGTCTTGAGTTTGATTCCCAGTACGAAAAAAAAGAGAAGCGGCGTGGTGCTCCGATGCACTTTCTGGATGTACACGTTCTCGGAACCCCCGGGCTTCCACATCTGGAAGCTCAGAACGCTTTCCTTTTTATGCAGGCCTGGTGATCACCTCTTTGACCTCCACTGTCAGCCCCTTCCCCATCTCAGAGGTGGGAGCTGGGGCTGACGGGTGACTCCCTGTGTCTTGGTCTCTCTCGCCCCCTCCCCAAAGGGCCTCCTGACGCCCAGTCACCTCATTAGTGTCCAAGAGCCACTCTAGAGCTGCCAAGGGTTTTAGGAACAGTGCCTGGGACGGTTGTGCAAGGGACACACATAGAGTTTATAGTTGTTTTTTGTTTTGGGGGTGTGGTCTGAGGCTATGTGCCCGCTAAGCAAACACTGTCCCCATGAGCTACACCCCAAATCTGTGCGTATTTCTTACTGTATCACAGAATCACACAGAGGGAGCAAAGCGCTCTGCCAGCGTAACTATTTCCCGGGTGCCTGGCAGGTGCTGAGCCTGGCTCACCCGTGATCACCAAGGTAGAACCGGACGCTTGGGGAAGGAAGAGCAGTAGGCATGTAATGAAAAAGCAGCTACACTGGCCGTCAGATTCTTGTCCTGGGCCCTGTGGCCTTGAGTAGGTTGCTTTCCTTCTCTGGATCCCTTTGGAGTAACCATGGCGAGACCTCAGTTCTACAATTCCCAGGCGCTTCCTTGGCAACTTTCCAGGCAAGCGCTCTGCTGCTGAGCTGCACCTCCAGCCCTCTCTGACTAGACAGCGCTGGGCTAAGGGGGAGTGGGGTGCAGCGGAGTAACCTCCCCGCCCGGGGAGTTCTGTGCCCAGTGCAGCCAAGCTGGTTTTGCCCAGAGCTCCTCTGCAGCCCGGGACAGCACCGGGCGAACTGTGCAGGCGCCTTCGCTTCCCTCCGTCCCCACCCCTCCTTTTCTTTCTCTTCTCTGTGGTTTCCCTTTCCTGCCCCTCCCCTCCCTCCTGCCCTTTTTCCCGCCCTTCTCTCCCTGTTTTCCTCCTTCCTTCTCTTCTTCCTCCCCTCTTTCTTTCTTTCTTTTTCTTTTCTTTTCTTTCTTTCTTGTTTTTTTTGAGACAGGGTTTCACCATGCGGGTCAGGCTGGCCTTAAATTCATTTTGTAGCCCAGGGTGGCCTCGAAGTTTGAAAGGACCCTCCTGCCTCAGCCTCCATAATGCCGGGATTACAGACATGCGCCACCATGCCCAGCTCTGTCTTTCTTTCTTTCACATATGTGATACTTGGGATTGAACCTGGAACTTTACACCTACATCTCCACCTCTTACTTTACTTTTTGAAACAAGGTCTCACTGAGTCACCCAGGCTGAGGTCAAACTTCTGATCCCCCTGCCTCAGCCTCCCAGGGTGCGTGGATGTACCGCCATCCCCAGTGTTTTTTGGTTTGTTTTTGTTTCTTATTGTTTCTTGTTTTTGAGACAAGGTCTTATGTAGATCAGGCTAGCCGCAAGCTTACTATGTAGCCTCCTAAATGCTGGGGTTCCAGGCATGTGTCTGTATGCCTGGCAGTTTGTTATGTTTTGAGACAGGTCTTGCTGTATATCCTAGCCTTGGGCTTACTATGTACCCCTAGGCTTGCCTCAAATTTAGGATCCTCCTGCCTCAGCTTTCTGAGTGCCTATCCTTATTTATCTATAGACCCAGGCAGGGGTATTCAAGCGATAAGACCGACTAGACAATCTCAGAGAATTAGTGAACAAAATAGTGCTTATCAGCACTGGGGAGATGGCTCGGTGGCAGAATACTTAGCCAGCATGTATGAGGTCCTGTGTTCAATGCCCAGCAAAACACATGCGTGTGCGTGCAAGTACATGTGTGCGCACGTGCACCCTCATGCACACACACACACACACACACACACACACGGTTACCAGAGTCTGGGAAGGGTACAGAGAAAGGAGAATGGAGAGAGGGTGATTCGTGGGTACAGAGGTGCAGAAGAGGAGTGAATTCCACTGTTTTATGGTAGGGTAGGATAACTATGGTTGACAACAATTAATTGAAATTTCAAAATCACAAGTAGAGAAGATTTTGAATGTTCCTAACACCAAGAAGTGCTATTTGTCTGAGGTAATGTGTATGCCGATTTTCTGGTGTATCGTTACACATCACACACACACACTGAAATAGCACACTAAGTGCATAAAGTGGTGATGTACGGTGGTGGATGTAGCTGAGTGTAAAGGTCTTGGACTCAGTCCCCAGTGCCTCCCTCAGAGTATTTCTACACTTGTACACATATGGATTGGCGATGTAGAACAGCGGAGGGCAGGTGCTTAGCATGCTTGAGGCCCTGCGTTTAGACCTGGGACTAAATTTGGGAAAATGAAAAACAGAAAACGACCAGCTGGAGGCTTCTTTGGTTTGCATCTAGCTGATAGCTGACAGAATACCAGAGAGCTTGAGAGTTGAGTAAAGCAGAATCACAGGTTTAAAAAGACTCTGAACTGCTGCCTTGCCTTTAATTATAGGGTGAAGTGTACTTCTTAGAGGAGATTTTCCAAATTATCCAGTCTGGTTATTTGCAGAACAATGAAGCTCAGTGTGGTGGCACTTGCCTGTAATCCCTGCGCTCTGGGAGGCTGAGGCAAGAGGACTGCAAGTTCAAGCCCAGCCCGGGCAATTCAGTGACTTAGGAGACCCTGTCTCATAATAAAAAGTAACTGGGGCTCCAGCTCGTATGGAGGCCCTGGGTTTAGTCTCCAGTGCCAAAAAAAAAGAAATACAGACAGACAGTGGAGTGATTTGCCTGATGCTGAGAGTAGGTAAACCTGAACGAGGCCCTGGCGCCTGACTCCCTCCCTGTTCAATATTCCCAAGTTATACTTCCTTCCAGTCTTGTCTCTCTTCCTCCTAGACTTGGAACGCCAGTTGGAAGAGCAAAAGAAGCAAGCCCAGGATCATAGGCTAAAGTCCCAAACAGTTCAAAACGTGGTACTGATGCCTGTGAGCACTCCAAAACCCCCCAAAAGGCCCCGGCTCCAGCGGCCGGCCTCCACCACGGTCCTGAGCCCTTCTCCTCCCATCCAGCAGCAGCCTCAGTTCACAGTCATCTCGCCCATCACCATCACCCCCATGGGGCAGTCCTTTTCCATGGGCAATATTCCCGTGGCCACACTCAGCCAGGGCTCCAGCCCTGTGACTGTGCACACACTGCCTTCTGGCCCTCAGCTCTTCCGCTACGCCACAGTGGTCTCCTCTGCCAAGAGTAGCTCACCAGACACAGTGACCATCCACCCGTCATCTAGCCTGGCACTGCTAAGCTCCACCACCATGCAGGATGGCAGTACCCTGGGCAACATGGCGACCATGATGAGCCCTGTGGAGCTGGTGGCCATGGAGTCCGGCCTGACCTCGGCCATCCAGGCCGTGGAAAGCACCTCAGAGGATGGGCAGACCATCATTGAAATTGACCCAGCCCCAGACCCTGAGGCCGAAGACGCTGAGAGCAAAGCAGTCATCTTGGAGACAGAGCTGAGGACTGAGGAGAAGGTCGTGGCTGAGCTGGAGGAACACCAACATCAGGTCCACAATGTGGAGATTGTCGTCCTAGAGGACTGACGGGGACCTTGGGGCCAGGAGCTATGTTTTGATTTGGAATTTTAATTATTTGTTTATTTTTATCATTGTCCCACTCATTTCCACATAGGATCCTTTTTTACAAAAAAAAAAAATCTCATTGTTGTAACTGAAAATGTTGGGTTCCTCCCATCCTCTCATTGAAAAATGGACACAACAAGCTCCCCTTCCAGAAGGTGAGAGGTCACTCAGTGTCCTAATCATCTTCTTCTAAGAAAGTTATTTTCTTTTAGGGGAGGCATCAAAGGAACCAGAACCCTTCTCAGACTAGCCTGGTCTGTCTGTGTGCGCCTGGTCTTACGCTTGTAAAGACACACTGACCACACTCTGGAACACAGCTGTGGCCCTGGAAGGCAACCCTGCGTTCTGTTTTTGTACCCTTGAAAGGCTCTGACACAAGCAGAAGTTGAACTCTGCTTAGAGGGGAAGGTAGCTCACCAGCAGCAGCTTCAAAAGGGAAGTGCTTTGGCGAGCGTGGGGCCAGGCTGTTACCTTCCTTCCCAAAAGGTAACTGATGCCCCTTGAGATCTGTGAGGGCTACTGCCAGGGCTGCCGTGCTGCTGGTAAGCAGAAGGGCACATCTCCACAGGGCAAGTGGCAGCAGGGGCCTGTGCTTTTGCAGAAATAGAAATCAAGGAATGCCTTGGCTGTACTTTGGGGTTCAAAACGATAGCTCGCCTTGCCCTCCGCTGTCAGAGCACTTGCCCTCCCAGCCTGGGATCAGGCCCCTCCTTTGCAAACTGTGTGACATGGTGTGAATTGAATTGCTCTGGTTCTTGAACTGTGGCTGTCACGAGCTGGGGCTCCCAGGCCATCGTTTTCATTGCCTGACCCCAGGAGCAGGGGAGCTCCTCCCCCAGACCAGCTGCCATAGTCAGTAAAGCTTGTTTGGTTTTGGTTTGGTTTTTTTTGGATTTGGAACCAAAAGCAGCCGCTCATTTTGGTGCTTCCTCTCCTTCTCTCTCCACCCTCAGCTCTTAATGGCACCTGTCCCGAGTCCCACACTCTGCCAATTTTGGCTGATTTGGAGAAGTGACAGGTGCCTGCCTGCCTTTGTCCCCTTTGAGACTCACTTGTACCACAGACGTCTCTGTGAGAGATTGATTGAGCTCTTCCAAAGCCTTAGGCTTAGCAGGGAAGGCTGGTGAGCCTTCTTGAGGCATGGACTAGCTGTGTCCTGGGCCAGCCGGACTCTCTGGGAAAGAAACTCTGTGACGTCATACTCTAGGAAATGCACCAGGAACATCAATAATAATGTCCTTGGGGGGGGTGTTTTATTGTGTTTTTGTTTTCTTTCTCCATAAATGTCGTTTGTATATTTGGAGCTGGGCCATTTTCCATACTGTGATTCCTTCTCTTTGACCCTGTCCAGTGTTTGGGGCAAGAGTGGACCCTGATTTTTATTTCTTTGCTTGCATTGTTTACTGCACTAGGAAAAATATAGGGAAGCTACAGCTGCAGACAGCTTAAAGGAAAAATAGGTCAAAAAGGAAAGCACATACCGTAGGGATGGGAGGATTTTTTTTTTTTTTTTGTATTAAAAGCAACATTTGGACCTGTAGTTTCCTTTTTTTTTTTTGTGGTTTGTTTGTTTGGTTTTTTGAGGGGGGTTTGTTTCCTTCAAAGAAGGCAACTACTTGAAGCCATGTCTCTCCCAGCAGATGTTGGGAGCCCTATCAAGCATCTAAGCTGCATCCTGCCACCTCTCAGAGACTCCTTCTAACTTGGGAGGGTCTCTTAAAAGCTATAAAAATGAGATTTCTGTACCCCATTTAGTAGTGGGTTTCCGCTTTAAAATTGGGGTTTTATTTTTCTTTTTAAAATATTTAATAGAGCCAGGCATGATGGTGCATGCCTGTAATCCCAGCACTTGGGAGGCTGAGGCGGGAGGATTGTTATGAGTTCAAGACCAGCCTGGGCTACAAAGTGAGCTCAAGGCCAGGCTGAACTGCATAGCAAAACCCCACCTCCAAAAAGACCAAAAACAAAAAAACAATTTACTAAACTTAGCACTTAAATTAGACCACACTTTTGGCCCTTTATGTATCTGTAGAGACAGAAGTACTTTTGTTCCCTGCTTTAGTTTTTCTTTTGGTTTTAAACAAAAACCAAATTTCTGTCTAAGACTGATACTATTGCCTCAACCTAGAAGGCACTTCCATTGTGATCTTGGAGGATGCTTTTGTCTTTTGCAGAGATAAGAGACCCCATCCAGGGCAGCAGAGGAGCTCTAGAGAACACCAGCAAGCTGGCTGAGGTTCCTTTCTCTCCTCCTCAGAGCTTGGTAGTGTTTTGCAGAAGGGGGAGCGCCAGGCTTCCAAACTGAAGCGAGCTCCTCCTTAAGGCAGAACCTGTTTACTTTCGTACTGAATGTTCCAGCAGGTGAAATAATGAGCTTGTTTTCCTGGTCTTCCAGTACCCTGTCATTACTAGCTGCTATGGTGCCTGTTCTCGAGCGTGGGTTCCTTCACAGCCTCAATCTGGATGACTTTCGATGGGGTGAGACATGCGAGCCGCTGCTGTATGTGTAAGCAGTCGCAATGGATCACTCCTCAGGCTGACTTGACAATGGCTACCTTTCTATTCGTGCATTAAATAAACACTTCTAAGTACCGTCTACATGCCGGGCTTTGTGCTAGGCACTGGCTGTGCAGAGATGAAGACATGGTGCCTTGTGCTCAGGGGGTTCCTGCCAGGCCTCTGGAGTGCAGAACTGTGTTCCAATATGGTTGGTTTCTTTTATAATCAATCGTGTGTGTGTGTGTGTGCGCGCTCCTATGTATTTTATCCATTGAAAAACATTCTGAGTATAAGTTTATAGATTTCACCAAACTACCAATGGCACAAAAAGCCAAAGCCACCTCACCTGAAATACTGAAACATCATGATATTGGGGTGAGTGCAGCGACAGGACTGCAGCCTAGAGCTGAGAAAATAAAGGTTCAAGCACCTGACCCAGCATGGGGCTGGGAGAGGGGCTCAGCACCTGTGGAGTACTTGAGACAGTGTGTGCCTAGGCTGATTTAGTTCTTGGTTTTTTTGTCTTTTGGAAACAAGGTCTTGCTCTGTAGTCCAGGCTGGCCTCAGACTTCCAGTAGCCCCACTGTCTCAGCCTCCTGAGTGCAGGGATTACAGCTGTGCCCCACCACAAGTGGCCATGGCTGATTTAGGAGATCTTTTTTTTGTGTGTGGTTTTCGAGTAATTGCACTTATTTCTTTTTTTTTTTTTTTAATGCACTTATTTCTACAGGAGACAAAATATCTTTTATCTCTTGCTGCTTCTGCCTCTTGAGCTGGGCACAGTCAGCAGCAGGACCATCTCTCCCGAGAATGCTCCACCAGGGAAAGCCGAGTCACGTTTGGGCTTCTGGAGTCCATCAGATGGAACCCTGGGCTGAGTGCAGCGTGGCGCCGGAAGCTGGCTTGTAGAAGGGAGATGCTCCAGCCTCCTTGCCATGTGCTTTCTGCAAGGGCCTCAGGTTGGCTCTACAGCTCGCTAGCCTGCCTTGTCCACTTGGTACCTGCCTTGTTCCTTTAGGTCTCGATTTCTAGCTGCCTCCTCCCCCAGCGCAGTCACCCTGAAGTAAAAAATGGACATAGACATGAATATTCATGTAGGAGCCAGGCGTGGTGGTGCACACCTGTAATCCAAGCACTCAGGAGGCTGAGGCGGGAGGATCGTTGTGAGTTTGAGACCAGCCTGGGCTACAAAGTGAGCTCAAGGCCAGCCTGAACTGCCTGTCTCAAAAAGACAAAAAAAAAAAAAAAAAAAAAAAAAGATTTAAAACCAGTGCGGGGTGTGTTTTTTATGCAGTTCTTGTCTACATTAGGGACGGAAGGCCAGTATTATTCCAAATGTCATGGAAATTAATACTGAGCTCAGGCACTTCTGACATCCTTTGTGGTAGTCTTTATCCCGTTTCACAGGCACTGAAAGTAAGTGTGTGGTGGGGGGTACTGGTGAGAGCAAAAACCAAGCATGAAATACCGAGTCCTACCTAACCAAATTATACCACAGCAAGGTTTTGCTATCAAAGAGGTAGGACCAAAAAAAAAGTTGGATTCTGAAAATAAGCATGAGGCTGTGATCCACCTTGGGCCATGCTCCAGAGGAAACAGTCCTCTCAGACAAAGAGGCAGCCACCAGCCTAGCTCCTTCCTGCATTTTCAAACAGGCT
>PVLD010018098.1:0-39962 GCA_004027595.1 Dinomys branickii | reverse complement strand
CGATTTGTAGGGTCAGGAATTTACCTTCATATTTGAAGATGGTCTTTCATTAGGAATTGTGATTAAAGGTGGTTGGAATCTGTGACTAATTTGAACTTTTATTGTTCTACCAGAATACAAGTTTTATTGTCTGCTAGTGCGATGGAGGCTAGAGTAGGCTTTTTTGTGGTGTGCAAAAAGACAAGAAAACACAATGACAGGGGCAGACCAAAAGGTAAAGGGTGTGGCAACCATCCGTCTCCAGAAACACCACGGGGAGACCTGCGTGTTGATCACTTACCAACATCCCTATCCCTATTAAGTTCTGGTGACAGAAAAGATCCTGGCGTGATGTGGAAGTAAGTCACATTTATTTATGATCCTGGGTCACTAACATTAGTGGTGCGTTGACCTAGATCAAGAAATTCACTGGATGTATGAGAACATAGAGCAGCACTTGGGCACACAGGTTTATTGATGTCTGGCCCTATTGAATTCTCTATGCTTCAATAAGCAGTAGCTCAATCTTTGGTATTCAGGTGCACTGAACACAAAGAGCTGGATGCCCATTAGATATAACATCTGCCATTGGCATCATTTTACTTCTACTTCCTCCTTTCTTTTTATTCTTCTTTCTTGATAGCATTTAGAAGTCATGACCTGGAGTTTATCATCTGCTACTCACTCCATGAAGAAAGGCTTTCAAAACAAAATTAGTACTGTCATTTGAGATAACTGGTATCCAGAGTAAACGTTTCTAGGGAAGGGGCACATTAGAGGAAAGAATCTTAGGCACCTTACAGACAGAGGTTTCAACAGAGGGTATGTTTAACAATTTGTTCCTGGTCGGTTCCTGCCAGAGTATGAATTGTTGAGCCATTATGGTGGTAGTCTAACATGGTTGGAGCCCCAAAACAACAGCCTAGCTTCCAGCCGAGCACTTCTGTCCTGCCCCCTCAGCCCTGACTACAACTTCCTCTTACCCTTCCAACAGGGAGGGAAGCTCCAATCAGCTCCTGACGTGTCACCGAGCCCACCCCTCAAGCTCAGCCTCCAGCCAGAATGCTCATAACCCCCCAGCCTCCTTTGTCTACCTCAGAGGAGCTCTGATGTATGCAGTCCTCTCCTCTCCCTGTCTGGAGTAAAGGCTTTCTTTCCCCCTTTGTTTCTTCTTCTGTGTCGAAAACCTAACAGTACCCCTTTGGACCTATTGCTAAGCTCCCTCCAAATCTCCGTTCTGTAAGACAGAAAGAGTGTTTCCTGTCTCCCAGCATGACTGAGTGTATTAAACATGGGGTGACCATGGCTTGTCCAGGACCATTTAGATGAGACATTGCATCTGGGACCCAGTTGTATCTTCAGTAAATCAAACTTAGTTTCTTTCTGTGGAAAATTAATCTCCAAACATCCAGTGCCGTGTCTGTATCGGATGGAGAGTTTGACTGGCCTGTGCAGCCCTCAGTTGCTCCTTTGGTCTGAGTCACCTCTTCGATCAGTAACAGCAAGAACCCGGGGCAAAGCTTGCTGGCTGCTTCTGCAGAACTGAGTGTTACTGTCAACTAGCGACAATTGGGCCATCATTTAGAAGAAAATTTATTACACCGTAATGAATCATTATCTTGGTTACATGCTCATTCAGCACCAGGTGCTCCATATCTCTGAATTTAAATGAACATTCTTAGCTCCATCTTACATGGGAGAAACCCCCGACTCAGGGAACTTAATAAACATTTTGAAGACCACACATTTGATTAGAGGAGAAGCCAGGTATCAAAATTGCAGTTTAACAATGTTCAAAAACCTTAACGAGGAGCAATTCTAATGCCGCATGATAAATTAGTAATACCAATCAGTTCAACATCATTGCTGGCTTCCGATCTTTGAAAGGTGAAGTAGAAGTAGTTTGTACTAACAAAGGAGGAGTTTGCAAAACCAAACCGAGACTTGGAGCTTGATGTTTATCTCCTACCTGCTCATCAGATATACAATTTTCACAGCTCATTGAACATTCTTGACAAATTATTGTTGTCCTATAGCCTCTGCCAAACTTCTCAAAGTCAGGATTATTAAAAAACAGAAAATCTGATCTGGGTCTGACATGGGTGGAGTTAGAAAAAGAGGAGAAAGTGGAAGAAAGGCAGGAAAGATCACCGTGTGGGCTCTTTTCTGCCTGAAAGGCTGGGGACTCTTGGGAGTGAGGAATGTATTTCTTCTTTCTTTCCCAGCAATTTTTGGTTAATTCTGACCTGAATTAGGTAGATAAAGATAAATGTGAATTTAAAATTATATTTAATCTTCGTTAAAGTAATTATTTCTCTTAATGAAGAATTTGCTGGGTTGTGATTGTGCAATGGAGCATAAAATCCTAAGTGAATAAAATCAATTTCATTTTCAGGCTAGCTTTTCTGTCCATTAATAAACAAGACACTGAAAATATATTTACTCAGAGTCATGCCGTCTGCTCATAGCTCACAGAAAGCCAATGCCATTTATAAAAGCAGGACAGTTGGGTTCCATTTTTTACCCTTCATTTTTCAACCTAAAGGAGCACTTTTACCCTAAGGAAGTTTGAGTTTCCATACTGACCTGTCTCACTAGTCTGGTAGTGAGACAACTGTGGGTGGTATCTCACACACAAATGGCTATTCTGGTGGAATGGTGTTTGTGTTGTGTGGTGTATTTCATCTAAATGCTCTGGTTTATTAATCACGTAAGTACAAATTAGACTCTGGCATGCTTATGTTTCCTAATGTATGAAATCGCTTATTTATTTCTGTGCTATTGCAATGGAAAGAAACAGACTGGTTCTGAATAGCAGTGCACTGTACTGTGAAACAATTAAGTGAGTTATGCCCGCCCTTCAGGAGGAGGATAATGGGAAGTCGGTGCCAGCAAGTCCTCACTGATGTTGGTGAGAAAGAAATGATGGTGTTATGGAGTCACAGGGACTTGCGCATATTTCGGTGTAAATATGGGCCCCTGTTATTGTCACAAAACCCTAATATTTAACTCCCATGAACTTGCTGATTTGTTTAGTTAAAACTTATGGGGCAAAAAAGATCGCGATCCATAAGGAGGCAGGAATTAATGAACCTGATGGCAACCTTTACTTTCTTTGTTGCATACCTCCAAACATTAACAATAATGGGGCAAACCATGCCCAAACCAGAATGGCTGCACACCATAACCCCTGGTGGTGAGGCCGCGGTAGTGCTGTCTCAGGAGTAGCTCCACATTTCCTTCTATGGAGTACGAACTTTCACAGATTCTGTTACTTATGAAATTACATAGTGCTTTCTGTGTGCCAGATTTGTTCCAAGCGCTTTAAAAAAAAAACAAAAAAAATCCTATAGCTCTATACATGTAGTTTTTCTTACTTTTTTGAATGTAAGAAAACTAAGGCACAGAGAGATTAACTTATATAAAATTGCACGGCTGCTAAGTGGCAGAGCTGGCCTTTCTACCTGGGCAGGCTCGCTCTAGAGCCCCCACGCCTGGCTGCCATGCCTCCCCTGATTCTTTGATGCTCTCATGTGAATGTGAGCAGGATCACATCAGTGGACATCTTAAAACTTTGGTTCCTTTGTCTGGATCAGGGGAGGTGGTAGTTACTGAAGTTTCTCTTCAGGTGCCCGGTAGATATCATCTCATCTACCCCATTCACAGTTATCTGTAATGTATACAATTTTTTTTTCATTTTACATATGAGGAAACTGTCTCAGAGAAATTCTGTAGCTCTAAGGTCACAAGGCATGTAAGAGACGGAGCGGAGTTTCAAATGAAGCTTACCTGTGCTAAAGCTTGCACCTCTTCTATCGCCTTATGCTAGAGGGTTCTGTCACATCCATGTCAGAAGGTTCATCACATCCATGACCGTGGATGTGAAGTACCCCGCACTTTCTGGCACACTGCACACTCAAAATAAGGAAATTCTGTAAAGGCTTGGCAAGTTGCGTGGACATGTTTATTATTACTGTCAGTGTTTTGGTCTGACAGTAGCAGAGGAAAAAGTTCTTAATGGGAGGGCGTACCCTCCAGGATGCTGATCTACAATAACCAGTAGTGCTGCTTAATGCACTTATCACTAAAAGATTATAGCTCAGAGGGCTCTGATGTAGGAAAGGACAATATAAACTGCTTACTTACAAAATAGAGGGCCATGTGCCCCTCAAATTTTCTCCTGAAGGCACGGCTCATGTGGCCATTACGCAGCTCAGTAGGCAAATTTCCTTTCAAAATTTGTTTTAGATTGAGATAAAAATACAGAACTATTCAGAGTATAAGATAAGCACATGATAGGAAAAATTTGTTTCATATAATTTTAAAGAAATAAATCACTACAGACAGATCAGAATCTCCTATATTCCCTCTACTAATCACACTACATTTTAGTCTTCCTCCTTTTCTTTTATCCAATCGCTGCCAGGAATTTTATGAATATCTACCTCATATGATTCCCCTGTGAATGAATATGGATGTGTAGTCACAGTGGTGTTTTTTTTTTAATTTTAAGAGTAAAAGAACAAAAACACTAACAAACATACATACAATGGCACGAGAACAGTACAAAAATCGAACTACAGATGGCAGGGGATTGACAATGGTCGTTGTACTACACGTTGGTAGCTTCTAAGTGTATACTCAGGGCAATTCAAATAGACATACAAGGTTGATCAAACAACTAATCACCGATTGTTTCCCACATCAGTATGACATGAGACAACAGTGCAACCATGTCAGCCATCCCGCACATACATACATACCTACTCAGCTATCCCCCTGTTCCTCCTCTCCTTCCCTTCATCCCGATTGCTCTCTACCCTTGAGCGGTCTCCCTTCATACCTCCCAATCTGTATTCTCACCTCCGGGTTCCTACACTAATGATACTATACGCAGTTTGCGCATGCACATCTGGCTTACCTCACTTATGAGTATGGTCTCTAATTGTGACCATTTGCCTATAAAAGCCCCTAGATTATCTTTCTTTACAGCTGAATAATATTCCATTGTGTAAAAATGCCACAGTTTTTAATCCAGTCCTCTGTGGATGGACATTTGGGTTGTTTCCATGATTTAGCTATTACAAATTGTGCTGCTATAAACATAGGTGTACATATATCACAGTGATATGCTGTTTTCAGATCTTCTAGGAAAATCCCCAGAAGGGGGATAGCTGGGTTGAGTGGGACCTCCAGACCTAGTTTGCTGAGGAATCTCCAAACCGATCTCCACAGTGGTTTAAGCAGTCTGCATCCCCACTAGCAGTGCAGCAGAGTTCCTATTTCTCCACAGCCTCACCAGCATTTGTTATTGGATGATTTCTTGATGCTGGCCAATCTTACTGGGGTGAGATGAAATCTCAATGTTGTTTTTATTTGCATTTCTCAAATGACTAAAGATATAGAACATTTTCTCATATATTTATTTGCCATTTGTATTTTTTTATCTGAGAGGTGTGTATTCATCTCGGGGGACCATTTCTGGATTGGGTCTTTGAATTTGGAGAGGTTCATGTTTTTTAATTCTTTGTATGTTCTAGATAGAAGACCTTTGTCTGAGGCACAGCCAGTTAGGATTTTTTCCCTATCTGTAGGTTTTCTTTTTACTCTGCTGGTGATTTCTTTAGATGTGCAAAAACTTTTCAGTAAGATGAGGTCCCAGTTATTGATTCTTTGAAGTGTTTCCCTTGCAGTTTGATTTTTGTTCATGAACTCTTTGCCTACTCCTATGTCTTCAAGATTTTTACCTACCTTCTCTTCCAGTAGATTCAGTGTTTCTGTTTTAATATTGAGACCTGTGGTCCATTTTGACTTGTGTTTGGTGCATGGTGATAGACTTGGGTCTATTTTCAGTCTTCGGCAAGTGGCAAGCCAGTTTCTCCAGCACCATTTATTGAAGAGGCTATCTTTCTTTCAGTGGGCTTGTTTGGCCCCTTTGTCAAATATTAGGTGGCTGAGTGTGTTTGTGGTTGTGGCTGTGTCTTCCAGTCTGTTCCATTGATCCTCAGGTCTGTTATTGAGCCAGTACCAGGTTGATTTTATTACAGTAGCTTTGTAGTATAATTTCAGGTCAGGGATTGTGATTCCACCTGACTTGACCTTGTGGCCCAGAATTGCTTTTGCTATTCTGGGTCTCTTCTGGTTCCAGATGAACTTAAGGCATGTTTTCTCTAGATCAGTGGCGTTTTAATTTTAAGTATTTACGTAGTAATATACTTCGCTGTATTCTTTTCATAATTAATCTTGCATCAGTTACATTTAAGCTTGTCAGTACATATATTTCAAATTCATTTCTAAATTTTATTTTGTCCTCTCAACATGCAATCTAAATAGATAAGCTCTCCCTCTTCTTTCCCATCTTCTAAGATCTTCATTCAATTTCTTGGCCATTTTCCTCTCTACCACTGACTTCATGCTTTTAAAAAGATTTCATTTTTGCTCTTTTACCAAGACCATAAGAGGAAGCAGAGACAATATGAGTTTGATGAAGTTTAATTGAAAATTTCTTGCACATCTTTGTTAAACTTAATCTTGGGTGGTGTGCAATTTTTAATTCTATTGAAAATGATCAGTTTTTCCTGATGTCTGTGTAAGTACTAAATGGGAATAGTTAACACTTCTGACAAATTTTTATTGTTTGTAGAGATATTTCTAATTTTTCCCATGCATTTTCTTGGGTTTCCTATGCAGAGAACTTTATTATCTGTACGTTATTGTTTTCAAATAATCACAATGTCTTTTTCACCCCTTCAGTGTCTTTTATTTTCAAATTTTTGGGCTGTACTTTATTGTTTAAGAACTCTGCCATGATGCTGAATTCTGGTGGTGGAACACAGGTGCCCTTGCCTTATCCTCTTGTCTATGGGATAATTCCCACATTTCTATGATTTAATATGTTGTCACTTTAGCTCTCATTCATTGTGACGCTGTAAATTTTAAGGACATTTCAGTCTAAGAAAAATTTGTTAAGAAGTGTGTGAATGTATTTTAAAATAATACATGTGTCTTACATAAGCATCTCGTGCATGCATTTTCCTGCCTCTACTGAAATGACTAGATTTCTTTTGTGCTAGAATTTATATTGTGATTCCTATATTTTATTTTAATATATTTTATAAAAAAGATTATCTGTTTCTGTAAACTATTTTAGATCTACTGTCTTTTTGTTAGGGGATATTATGATTAGCCCTTTCTTTTTCTTCCTTCCTTCCTTTCTTCCTTCCTTCCTTCCCTCTTTCTCTCTTTCTCTTTCTTTTTTAAAATTTGAGCTATGTATAGTAGTGCATGACTATAATCCTAGCACTCAGAGGCCAAGGCAGGAAGATTTCTTCAGTTTGAGGCCCTCCTGGGCTACCTATTAGTCTAAGACCAGGCTGAACTACATAGTGGGACCCTGACTCAAAAAAAATATAGTTTTAAACACTTTAAATGACATATTTTATTACAAATTATAATTTTAATTTTGACCTGAGTTTCAAAAATAGTATACTTATTGTTAATAGCTCTTAAATATAATTTATGGTTCTCCTTTAACATACTTTCTAACGTATTTTTACCTTTTTCTTTTCTTTGACCAATCTTTCCAGGCATTTGTACTTGATAGATAGAAAAAAGAATATGCATTTAAAAAATGTTTTCATTCTTTGTGAACTTTTACTTTTAGCACATTTATTATCTTCTTTGAAATTTAGTAGTTTACCTTCTTTACAATTTAATTAATTTTATTTTAATTGACAAATAGAATTGTATACATTTATGGTGTGCAACATGATGTTTTAAAATATGTGTTCACTGTGGAAAGAGCTAAATAAAGCAATTACCATGTACAAATTATTCACAAACTTAGTTATTTGTAGTGATATTACTTAAAGCCTGCTCTCCTAGCAACTGTCCAGTACTATACACTATTGTCACCCATGGTTACCATGACCCTTCCATCCGCAGTTCCCTGGGCCCCTCCCATTGCTCTCTTGGTGATCATCATTCCAGCCTCTCTTTCCCCGAGTTAGACTTTTCCACATTTCCCACGTACTGCACATGTATCCCTTGTTTAGCAACCCACTTACTTATTTAGCAACTGTTTGGACATATGACCCACCACTCAGACTTATGACCTGTCTTGTTTTTGTTATAGTTGTATACACCTTGTTCACTGAGTCTGAATGTCTTTTTTTGTACAGTATACCTTCTTTATACAGTGCTGTGATGTTTTTCTGATTGCATTGTATAGTACATTGTATAGTATAGTACTGTAGTTCCATGTTCTTAAACATCACAGTACACATGTAAGAGTTATACAAATAAAAGTAAAATCATCCAGGTGTAGCTTCTCCTCACCAATTTTGTTCTGAATGTTCTAATGTGTATACTATATACAAGTCCTCATTTAGGGGCCAATTCACTCAGTGGTCTAGTCACAGGAAGGATCGCAGGGGTTAAACGGGGAATGTCTGTATTGTCGATCATGTGGTGTTTGTGTTCTTTTCTCATTTCTGCCTTACTTCACTTAACATGATGTCTTCTAGGTTCCTCCATGTTGTTGTAAGTGGAAGCATTACCTTCTCCTTGAAGACTGAGTAGTATTTCTGTTTTTTTAAAGACTGAACACACACATATGTGTATATTTTCTAGGCTCATTCATTGATTGATGGACATGGGTTAATTCCATGTCTTAGCTATTATGACCAGTGTTCAAAGGAATATAGGAGTGCAAGTATCTCTTTGATGTACCTATTTCCTTTGGACATATATCTAATAGATTTGCATGTTCACATGGTAGTTCTATTTTAATTTTTTGAGGATCTTCCATACAGTTTTCTACAAGACTTGTACCGATTCACATTCCCACCAACAGTGTACAAGGGCTCCCTTTTTTCCATATCTTCAACACTGTGTATCTTTAATTGTCTTGAAAATAGTCATTCTAATGCTAGTGAAGTAATAGGTCATTGCAGGTTTAATTTGCATTTCTTTGATGATTAGTAATGTTGAATAGTTTTTTAAATATCCATTGATCATTTGTATTTCCTCTCAAGGTATATCTATTCAAATCCTTTGCCCATTTTTAAATCACTTAAAAATCTTGTTATTAATTTGATTTTCTTATATATATATATATCATCTATTTTATTTTTTGTGATCTATTTAAAGTGCTTCCTTAATGTAATATAATTATAATTATTTTGGTAGCTTATAGATGGCATACAGATCAGAGTACCAGCTTTCTCACCCCTGGGCCACAATACTCAAACCTCCAATTTAAAGGTCAAGCTTAACTTGGCTCTTGTGTTTAGGGGGCTCAGTCCATAGTTGATTTACTCTAAGAGAAACATCATGATGGAAAATCATGAAGGAGCAAAAGATGCTTAGTTCATGGTGGCTAGGACACCAAGCATAGAGACAGTACCAGAGAGGAAGGTGTCAGGGGCTGTATATAATTTCTAAGTGCCTCGTACTTTTCTCATTGCTGAGACAAAATACCCAACACCACAAGTTAAAGAAAGAGAAGTTTATTTCAGCTCACATTTTGTAGAGGGTTCAGTCCATCATCAGCTGGTTCCAAAACAGCAGCATTGCAGAGAGGAAACAAGTCTATGGCGTGCCAGCAAGCAGTGCCAGCAGCAGAAGCAGCGGAAGCAGCCTGGCTTCTTTCTGTCGCTTTATACTCCATTTGGTCTACCCGCCCTTTGGGCAGTGCCACCCACACCTAGGGTGGGGCAACCTGAACACCAGTACCACACCCTTCATCCTAGCATCACACATTTAATCCCAGTGTCACACCCTAGATCCAGACAGCTCTGCAAAGCCCACATACGAGTACGTGTGGTTTGGGGGACATTGGGATACAAGTCATCACACCAAGGTCATGCCTCTGTGATCCACTGAGACCCACCCAGAAATGGGCTGTGCCAATTCCCTGGGCAGCTCTGTGGTCAACCAGGTTGATATAATCAAGCTTAAATGTTATATCCAACCTTTGCCAACTTGATGCCTAAACTCATATCTTTAAACTGTAGTTACTCTTCAAATAAACATAATTATGTTAGTAATTCCACTTAACATGATTCAGCTTTCATGTGTATAAATGGAAATGCGCTAATCCTTTTGCCAAAGTTTCAACAGTTTCAGGGCTTTTAGAAAGTCTAAATTAAAGTCTGTTCTGAGAGTCAAGGAAAAACCTTAGCTGTGAAGCTCTCTAAAAATAAAAGGCAAGTTACATAATCCCAAGGTACAATGGCACAGGGTAAATGTGTCCATTCTGAAAAACAATAGGGGGTAGAATGAATTGGACAAAATCCGGACTGAAACCAGTGTAAATATTACTTCCTGTACCTTCATGCTTGAAATCTGGGCACCCGGTGGTGAGATGTGAATTCCAGAGGGCAGTGGTGGCCCCACTCCTGTGACTTTACTTATCCACCTGGCCTTTCTTTGGGCTGGCTCTGCTCATAGCCTGCAGCTTTGTTTGGCAGAAATTCCATGTTTCTGGCCTCTCCAGCTTCCGCTGGTCTCTACTGCAACTTTGGCTTCATTCCACAAGCTTCATCCACTGCTCTCAGAGTTCCTTGTCTGGCCTTCATCGTCTGCATTCCTGTCAGTATTCTGGTCTTCTGAGCTCCCACCAGAGTCACCCATCATGCTCTTCTTACAGTCTTCTTGGGCTTCTCTAGCTCACATCTCCAAGGTTCTGCAAACTACTTCTGCAAAGCAGTTGTAGAGAATCCTAAACACATGGTCAGGCATAGTTTCAACAACAGCCCTACTTTTCTGGTACCAATATCCTATATTTACTTTCTTATTGATGGGCTACAATACCTGACACTCACAATTTAAAGGAGGAGAGTTTAATCTGGCTTGCAGTTTCAGGGAATTCAGTCCATAGTGGCTGGTTCTAAGGCATAAACACCATGGTAGAAGATCACGGCATATCAAAGATGAACAGTGCATGGTTTGCAGGAAGTAGAGCAGAGAGCGAGGGACCAGGGTCCATATGTAGTATTCAAGGTAATGTCTCTAATATCCATCAGACACTAAGAAGGATGTTGCATCAACCCTCTCAGAAGCTTCCTAGCCAATGAAGTTGACACAGTCAAGCTTGTCACAACTAGTCTAGCACATCTATCTAAACTGATAATCTCTGTCTAAATAGAGGTCTGTTAACCATTTACATTTGATAAATATTAAGATGGTTGAATTTAAATCCATGACCTGGATATTTGTTCTTTGTCTCACCTATTCTTCATTTCCATTTTTCTCTTTCCTTTATACAATGAGTATAATTTGTAATCTATCATTTTGTCTTATTAGCTATAATTCTTTATTTTACTACAGAAGTAACCTTAGGGTTTATAGTATACATCTTCGCAGTCTACCCTGAAGTGATATACCACTTTATATGTACTATAAGTATCTTGAAATTTTTTCTCTTATTCAATTATTAAAATAACTTCATTAATAGTAGGATTTCTAATCCCAGCACTTTTGAAGGCTGAGGGAAAAGAATTGCAAGCTCAAGCCCAGCCTTGCAAATTAGTGAGCTTGTGAGACCCTTTCTCAAAAAATAAGGGTTGTGGAGTCATGGAGATGTAGCTCAGTGTAAAGGCCCTGGGTTCAACCCCCAGCACTGAAAAAGAATAGGATTCCTAGTGGCTTAGTTTTCATTCAATTAGTATGTTCTGCATTTATTTCTTTTTCAGTTTATAATTTTCATAATATTTATGTAATATATTCTTTTCTTTCTTTTTTGAAGATCCTAAACATAACTTATGCTAAAATTATTTGAAGTTTCACCATTATTTCTATTTTACTGGAGTGAATTTATCTCTTTTTTTAATTTATGGCTGCCTTTCTGTATGCTGTGTGTGGATTTTTCTTTTCTTTATTTTGTTCATCATCATTAGTAGTAGTGGTAGCAGTTGCATTGGTAATAACAGGGTTTTACAGTACTCGGGTTTGGCCCAGGGCCTTTGCACAGAACTACATCCCCATTTTTTGTATTTTTTGAGACAGGTTCTGACTAAGTTGCTACGTTACCCAGTCTGGCTCGAACTTGCGATCTTGCTTCAGTATCCCACTGTCCTGGACTTCCAGTTTGTTGTGCACCACGCCTGTCTTCAGTGCGGGTCTTTCTACTTCATCGTTAACTTGAGGGCCTTCGCTTACCTCACAGGAGGGTGTCTGCACCTGCCTAGCTCTTTAGTACTTTACTGTCGTGTAGATAGCTCCTGTTCTATTTTTATTTGAGTCTGACAGAAGATGGGGATTCTGGATTTGAAATGCTTGACTTATTTGCTCTTTGCATATTCGGTCTCTGTGTCTCTTTCATTTTATTTCATTTTCATGTTTTAGCAACCTTCAGTTTTAAAAGCATTTGAACTTTCATCCAGACTCTTCCTCAGGAGATAAGCCTGTTTTAGCTCCCAGTTTAGCCAGTGATTCTCTTTCTCCTCTCTGTGGCGAAAACTGCTCTCCTTTCCTACTGTTCTCTGGGAATTGAGTGTACATTCACTTCTGTAGGCTCGCGGTCCACAGCCCATGCCTTACGCCCTGCCCTTTACTGTGAGTTTCCATTTCATTTTGGGTACAATGTACCATATCTCCTATTTGGAGACCCAGCTATGTCTTTAATTTTAATTTAATTTAAAATATTTTATTTTTCAATTTTATTTTAGAACAATATAAGAACTCAGAACATAAACTGAGAGTCATTTATTGTAGCCTTCCCACCACGACACCAGACACACATTCTTTTATTCTTGTTGCACATCAGAAAAAGATTAGAAAGGAGGAACCACCAAAACATGGGTGGAAACTTGTTCTCTGTTCCAAAAACTCTTATTTGTATTCCAGATATACTAAGAGCTTCCCTCAGTTCTATGTAAATTTGCCATTAGAGGTAAGAATTTGAGAAACAGAAAATCAATGATTGTTCTTAGATAACGGATTTTGTAGGACGATTGATGGTGTTTTTTTAAATAGTTATATTTCAGATTTAAGCTGGGGAAGGTGATCAGGGGAAGGAAACGGGGGGGAGGAGGTAGGCAGCGTGGCAAAGGGAGCAAACGTGATCGAGAAATGTATATTATATACAGTGAGTCCCTGACTTACAATAAATTCTGTTCCAGGAGAATGCTTCTAAGTTTGAGTCATTCCTGATTCTAACAAAGTGAGTCTTACAGAACTTTGACACAAACATACAACGTACACCGCTTTGTGCTTCCCCACAATCCCTCCACATCCCCACTGTTTCCCTCCTGCGTCAGATGTCCTGGGCTTTGACTGAGCAGTGTACTGCTGTGCAGTACTGCACTGCATGGCACAGTGGGCGCACAGCAGCGCACCTGTGACAACGTCCGGCAGACACGTGAGCTTCCTCTGTGAGTTTTTGCGCGTATGAGTGTTCCTAATGAGGTCCACTTGTATCTGTGCAAGTTCACAACTCAAATGCTCATAAGCTGGGGACTTACTGTATGTATATATATAAAGAAATTACATATATATATGTATATAAATTCCTCAAAATGAATGTAATTATATGTATCATAAACGTATTAATGAAAAACTTAAAAAAGTGAACTGGAAAAACAGTTGAATGACAGAGATTTGCCCAACTATCTGCTTAAGATCCTCCTGTTTGGTAGAGTGAAGAACAAATCCAAACCTTGGCACTTTCTGGTTTTCTCTCTAGAATTAGCCTTTCACATCTTACTCTCCCTGTTTATGTCTATGCTTTCCTCTGCCAATAGGGGTTTTGGAATTATGAAAAAATTCTTCTCAGAACTTAGAGGTAACAGTTCATTGTCTTTTCCCATCTTGTAATGTGTCTCTTTTCTGTGTTCTCAGATAATGTGGAGATGGAAGGAAACAAGCATCAACTTTTTCATTGTCTCTCCCAGCTAATTCTTACGTCCTCATTAAAGCTTCACAGACATGACAGCTCTCGCCTCAGACCACCTGCTTCTATTCGTGTGATGGGTAAACTCCTCTCAGGGGTGACAGTGCTACTGCTGCAAAGCCTGTGCAGATGTGGGGATTTTCGATCTGGTTTCCTCTGCAATGGCATTTGCTTGGATTAGTAGAATTGAAACGTTGATATTTGAATTTCTAATAATTTAGGGAAAAAGCTTAACGGAGAAAGTACAATATTAAGTGACATATAGAATTCAATGATTAATTAGTTACATTTGTGAGTTGATCTACATACCTAGCTGTTCTTTTTGAAAATGTCCAAAAGACAGAGATCTGGAACCAGAGGCCTCTCCATTTATTAGGGGTGTGACCTTGAATACTTTCCTTGACTCCTCTGCACCTTGCTTTTCTGATCTATAAGATGGAGTTTGAGACTAGATCCTTCATATGAGTGTGGTGCGTAGTTAATGAATTAATATATGTAAAACATAACAACATAGTTAACACTCAGTAAATGATTTAAATGCTTTAAAAAACCTTGTACTCACTACAAGGTAAGGATATGTTGCTGATTGTGATACAAGCATTCTTTGCCATCTACTCTAGGAGGGAAAAAATATAGGAAATATGAGAAAAAGTAAGGCAATCTAAGTAATAATGAGCAACCTAAAGAAAATAAGATAATATCCATAAATTCCTACACTAGAATTGAAATTACTAATTGGACATTTACCTTATGACTGAGCAAAGTGTGCAAATCTTTTTCCCTTACATTGCATCACATCTGTTCAGAACTGTATGTAGTAAGTTGATCTGGCAGCATGTAAAGAACATGGGTATAGCTCCAGAACTTCACCCTAATTCTGCGTGCGCCGTATGTGTAGGTCAGAGAATGTGTCTCTATCTTTTATCATTTCGTATCTTTTGGAATGGGCCACATTCCCTTCCAGGGTTTCTCCTCTGCATGAACAGGATCACTTGTTTCAAAAGTCACTGTAGCGAGGGACTGTGGGGTAGATGAGGCCTAAGTCGGTATCATCTTACCTTACCCTTTATCTTGTATCATGTTTGATTCCAGTAGCTGTATATTACAACTGATTCGTTCATAAGAGGCATAATGCAAATGAGATTACATAGGAATCTACTGAGCATATAAAATTTGTAACTAAAAATAATGAGTAATTTATTTTGCCTCTTATCCATTAGACTAGACTCACTAGGTTTCAGTAGGCTTAATACCTAAAATGACAACACTTCTGAGTCTGCAGTGTATGGTCAGAAAAGGACACAGAGCAGGACGTACATGGTATGAAAACCACAGTAACTAATAAGGTTTGTTTATTTCAGAGGCCGCCTCACTGTGAAGGCTGTAAGAAGCCACTGGTATCGTCGGTCCTCTCTTCCAGAGTCATACTGGGTGCTCGTTCTCTTTCATTTAGGAACACTCAATATAAGTGCAGAACACCTCAGAACCAGCAAGTCCAAGGTGGAGTTTCAGATGAGCCCCATATATTCTTTACTGCTGTGTGTCCATGCCCAATGTCAGGGTCTTTTGGGGGCCTCATTGAAACTGGGTGCAAAGCATCAGTCTTGCTGATAGACCAGTACAAACAGTCAACAAGCAACACCACTAAAAAAACACTTCATTTCATGTGCTGCCCAGCAATCATGCCATATAAGTAAATCTCTGATTTCAGAAGAAGAGCTCAAGCCAATTATGGAATGAAATAATGGAATTAAGCCCCTTAGCACATCTATTTTAATGATGAGCTAAATCTAATCCATTCAAAGTTCGCACAGTTGCTCCTATATTTAGTATAGAAAAAATTACTACAGATTTCTGAGTAAAGGTGTTGTATAGAATATTAATGTAGTTCTGTTCTCAGGAAGGTAAAATGTAGAAGAAATGCAACATGCTGAATTTTAACTGCTCTGTAATACACTTCTCAAAGGGAATATTAAGAGATTTAAGAAGACTTGAAAAATGTTGAAGTCTAGGGAACACCCAGAGTTTGTCAGAATAAGTTACATCACATAAATTGATTTTATTTTCTAATGGTTAAATATGAAAAATTTTTGTAATTTTAATCACAAAGCATTTGATTAAATAACTTTGTGGAGTTTCTTTTTGTGTGCAGATGGAGGAATATGATACGGGGAAGTGGAAGTTCTGCCAAGTGGAAAAACTGTACCCAGACTGTTGCTGTTGCTGACCTGTGTCTAACCTGGGGCATGCCGCGGCCTATGCAGTGATACACAAGCGCCAAAGAGTGTGCCACAGAAGCAAAGGGGAGCAATGAGCTATAGAGCTGGGCCAAATAATTATAAAATTAAATTTAGTTGACATCCACCTATCATTCAAAAATAGCTAATATTTGTCAAATACTTACTCAGTGCTAGGTACTTCCTGTGGCATTTTCAACTGTTGTCTCAGTATGCCCTCACATCCCAGTGAGGTAAAGGCCCACACCACCCCCAGGGCACTGGGGTCCTCATGAAGACTCTGGAAACTTAGATTATTTGCTTGAGGTTACAGAGCTTGTAAGTGGTGCAGACAAGTTTCAAACTCAGGTGAGTTGATTATGAATCTTTTGTCTTTGTTAGATTCATGGGAATGATTGGGGACACTTGATTGATCATCTCGGCAAAATATTTCAAATGCACAGCATGCACAGTGTCAGCCCTGTAAGAGCTTTGACAGCTCCTGGAGAACAGATTGCCGTATTCACTCACCCTCTTTCCCCTCATCCTTTCAACATCACTTCAAGAATAGGTAGTAAAGTCTTGTTCTGATTGTATTATTTCTCTGTTTTATTTTATTTTTAAAAGAACAAAACATTAACAAAGAGACACAAAGTAGCACAAGAACAATACAATCAAAACTGAGTTACAGACAAAGTGACAGGGAATTAACAATGGTTGTTGTATTACATGTTGATAACTTCAAAGTGCACCCTCAGGAAAACACACTTAACCATACAAGATTGATCAAACAACTAATCATTAACTGTTCCTCACAGTAAAGCGACATAAGTGAACAGTGGAACCCTGTTAGCCATCCTGCACATACATACACACATAGTTATCCCTGTCTTCCTTTTCTCCTTCCCCTCATCCCATTTGCTCTTTACTTTTGAGCAGTTTCCTTTCATACCTCCTAATTTATATTCCCTCTTTCAGATTCTTACAGTAGTGATACAATATGTTGCTTGCACACGTACCTCTGATTTATTTCACTTATGAGTGTGTTCTCTAATTGTGACCATTTGCCTATAAAAGCCTCAAGTTTGTCTTTCTTTATACCTGAGTAATATTCCATTGTATAAAAATGCCACAGTTTTTTTACCCAGTCCTCTGTGGATGGACATTTGAGTTGCTTCCACGATTTAGCTATTACAAATTATGCTGCTATAAACATGGGTGCACATATATTGTGGTGACATGATGTTTTCAGATCTTCTAGGAAAATACCCACACAGGGAATAGTTGGGTTGAATGGGACCTCTAGACCTAGTTTGCCGAGGAATCTACAAACAAATCTCCACAGTGGTTTCACCAGTCTGCATTCCCACCAGCAGTGGAGAAGAGTCCCTATTTCTAACCAGCTTTGCCAGCATTTGTTACTGGTTGATTTCTTAAAGCTGGCCAGTCTTACTGGGGTGAGATGAAATCTCAATGTTTTAATTTGCATTTCTTGAATGACTAAAGATGTAGAACGTTTTCTCATATATTTATTTTCCATTTGTATTTCTTTATCTGAGAAGTGTGTATTCATCTCAGATGACCATTTCTGGATTGGGTCTTTGAATCTGGAGAGGTTCATGTTTTTTAATTCTTTGTATGTTCTAGATAGAAGACCTTTGTCTGAGGGACAGCTAGCTAGGATTTTTTCCCAATTTATGGGTTTTCTTTTTACTCTGCTGGTGATTTCTTTAGATGTGCAAAAACTTTTCAGTAAGATGAGGTCCCAGTTATTGATTCTTCTAAGTGTTTCCCTTGCAGTTTGATTTTTGTTCATGAACTCTTTGCCTACTCCTATGTCTTCAAGATTTTTACCTACCTTCTCTTCCAATAGATTCAGTGTTCCTGTTTTAATATTGAGACCTGTGATCCATTTTAACTTGAGTTTGGTGCATGGTGATAGATTTGGGTCTATTTTCAGTCTTCGGCAAGAGGCAAGCCAATTTTCCAGCACCCTTTATTAAAGAGGCTATCTTTCTTCCAGTGAGCTTGTTTGGCCCCTTTGTCAAATATTAGGTGGCTGAGTGTGTTTGTGACTGTGGCTGCATCTTCCAGTCTGTTCCATTGATCCTCAGGTCTGTTTTTGAGCCAGTGCCAGGTTGATTCTACTACAGTAGCTTTGTAGTATAATTTCAGGTCAGGAATTGTGATTCTACCTGACTTGTCCTTGCTGCCCAGGATTGCTTTTGCTATTCTGGATCTCTTCTCGTTCCAAATGAATTTAAGGAATGTATTCTCTAGATCTGTGAGGTATGCTAATGGTAGTTTAATGGGAATTGCACTGAATCTATACAACAATTTTGGTAGTATGGCCATTTTCACAGTGTTCGTCCTTCCTAAACATGAGCAGAGAATGTTTTTCCATTTATTGAAATCCTCTTTGATCTCTTTTTTCAGAGTATTATAGTTTTCACTGAATAGATCTTTTACCTCTTTTGTTAGATTGATTTGTAAATATTTCAATTTCTTGGGTGCTATTGTGAATGGTATGGTTTCCTTAAATTCTCTCTCAGTCTGTTTGTTGTTTATGTATAAGAATGCTATTTATTTTGGGGTGCTGACTTTGTATCCAGCTACTCTGCTGAGTTTGTCAATTAATTCAAGGAGTCTTCTTGTGGAATTTTTGGGGTCTTCCATGTAAAGTATCATGTCATCTGCAAATAGGGATAGCTTTACTTCTTCCTTTCCTATCCTTATTCCTTTTATTTCTCTCTCTTGTCTAATTGCTCTGGCTAATGCTTCCAGAACTATGTTGAATAGCAGTGGTGACAGTGGACATCCTTGTCTTGTTCCTGACTTTAAAGTGAGAGCTTTTAGTTTTTGTCCATTTAGTATGATGTTGGCTGTTGGTTTTTCATAGATGGTTTTGATCAGATGGTTTTGATCAGATTGAGGTAAAGACAATCTATTCCTATTTTTTCTAGGATTTTTAACATGAATGCACGTTGGACTCTATTGAAAGCTTTTTCTGCATTTATTGAGATGATCATGTGGTTTTTGTCTTTGGCTCTGTTGATATGATGTATCACATTAATTGGTTTGTGAATATTGAACCATCGCTGCATTCCTGGAGAGAATCCAACCTGGTCATGGCGTATAATTTTCCTTATGATTCACTGCATTCTATTTGCTATTTTATTGAGTATCTTTGCATCTATGTTCGTTAGGGAGATTGGCCTGTAGTCCTCTTTCTTGGTTGGGTCTTTCTCAGTTTTTGGTATCAGTATAATACTTGCCTCCAGAAATGAGTTAGGGAGAATTGCTTCCTTTTCAATTTCATTGAAAAGTTTGAGGAGTGTTAGCATTAAGTCTTCTCTGAATGTTTTATAGAATTTTGCTGTGAATCCATCAGGGCTTCGGCTTTGCTTTGTTGGTAAGTTTTTAATGACATTTTGAATCTCATTAATTGATATTGGGTTATTCAGGATTTTTATATCTTCCTGATTCAACTTTGCTAATTCATACATTTCTAGGAATCTATCCATTTCTTCTGAGTTTTCTATCCTATAGGAGTAAGATTTTCAAAGTAGGCATTAATTTCTGCCTTGAGCTTTATTTTCTTCTCCCTTCTTTGGGCTTTGGGCTTGATTTGTTCTTTTTTTTCTAAAAGGTTGAGGTGCAGCATTAGGCTATTTGCTCTCTTTCTGTTTTCTTTATGTGTGAATTCATCACTATAAATTTCCCTCTGAGGACTGCTTTTATTGCATCCCACAGATTCTGGTAAGTTGTATTTCCATTTTTGTTTGTTTGTAGGTATTTTTAAATTTCTTCTTTAATTTCTTGTGTGACCTATTGGTTGTTCAGGAGGTTGTTGTCTAATTTCCAAGTGTTTATGGAGTTTTGGAGTTCCCTTTGTCATTAATTTCCAATTTCATTGGACTTTGGTCAGATAATATGCATGCGATAATTTCAGTTCTTTTACATTTAGGTAAGTGTGCTCTATGGGCTAGAATGTGGTCTATTGTAGTGAAATTTCCATGTGCAGCTGAGAAAAATGTGTATTCTGATGTTGTGGGTGGAGCAATCTATATACATCTACTAAGTCCATTTGTTTGCACCTTTGGTTCAGGTTTGTTATTTCTTTGCTGAGTTTTTGTCTCATTGACCTGTCTCTTTGCATCAAAGGGGTGTTTAGGTCCCCTATTACAATAGTGTTATTGATTATTTGGTTTTTCATGTCTGTTAAGATTTGACTTATATCGTTTGGTGCTCCAGTATTTGGTACATACATGCTTAGCATTGTTATCTCTTCATCTTGCAGCTTTCCCCTAGCTAGTATGTAGTGGACTTCTTTATATCTTTTGATTATTTTTGGTGTGAAGTTTTTATTGTCTGCAAACATAATAGCTACCCCTGCTTTTTCCTGGGAACCTGTTGCATGGAGAATTGTTTTCCATCCTTTATCTTTCAGTCTATGGATTTCCTTTTGAGTAAAGTGTGTTTCCTACATACAGCATATTGTGGGATTTTGTTTCTCAATCCACTCTGCCAGTCTGTTTCTTTTGACTGGTGAATTGAGGTCATTTACATTAATGATTTAACTGGTATATGTTGGGTTATTCTTGTCGTACTATTTACTTGCTGTTGCTTTCCTACTTTTGCTACCTGTTTAATTGCTTGTTCTGCTTGAGGGTTCCTTTCTATTGTTATTCGTCTGTGTAGAATATCTTTTAGTACTTTTTGTGATGTTGATTTGGCAGTCATGAAGTTCTTCAGTTGTTCTTTGTCATGGAAATATTTTCTTTCTCCATTGAATTTGAAGGATAGTTTTGCAGGATACATCAGTTGGGTTGGAAGCTGTTTTGTCTCAGAATCTGTAATACCTCGGTCCAAGCTCTTCTTGATTATATGGTTTCTGATGAGAAGTTTGCTGTGATTCTGATGGGCTTTCCTTTATAGGTGATCTGTTTCTTTTCTCTAGCAGCTTTTAATGTTGTGTTCTTTTGCTGGGTATCTGGGATCTTGACTATTATATGTCTGGGTGTGGTTTTATTTGGGTTATGGCTCATTGGAGTTTGTTATGCCTCGTTTACTGCACATCAGTATCTTTTACCATGCTTGGGAAATTTTCTGCTATTATTTCTGCAAATATTCTTTTTATGTCATTTGTGTTGCCTCCTGCTGTTTCACTGATTCCTATTACTCATACATTATTTCTCTTTGCCTCGTCTTGCAGATGTTGGATTCATTTTTCCTGGATCTTTGATTACTTTAAGAGATCCTTCCTTTCATGATCGCTAACTGCCATGCTGTCTTAAAGATCTGAAATTCTATCTTGGGCTGCATTCAAGCAGTTTTGCAAGCCTTCAGTGGAAGTATTCATTTCCTGGAAATCTCTTTGAGTCTGTTTCATGAGTTCTAATTCATTCCTAACTTGCTCATGTAACTTTTCCATTTCTTGCTTATGTTCTTCTATTCTTTTATCTGTTTCTTCTCTATCTGTGTGGAGCATTTCTTCCATTATCATATTCATTTCACTTTTTGCCTGAGAGATTATTTCTAATTTAATCTCTTCTATGGTGTGATGGAGTTGTTTCTTTACTTCAAATGAAGTCATTTCAGAAATGTCAGGTATGTGGCTTCTCCTATTGTTTCCTACTTCTCCTATTGTTTCCTAGACTTGTTCTGGGTGGAGTTGAGTTTGGAGACTGCATTTTTCTCCTATGTCTTGTGATTTTGGATGTCAGATGAAAAATGCTGAGCAACAAATTACCCAGGCAGCTCACGAAGGACTCTAGGGACCCTAGTTTACCTGGATATTAAACTCATCCCAAGATGGTAGCAGACTGTGGCTCAGTGGGCCAAGGAACTCCAGGCAATTACTGGGTGCCCAGCTCAGACCACACCTTTGATGGTGGGGGAATGCTGGCCTTTGCTTCCAGGGTCTCCAGGCCCTGGATAGTAAGAGTGTGGGCCTCAGTCTTGAAGCTGATGGTGGCTAGGCAGGGTCTGCTCCTGACGGATCCTCAGGTAGCTGGTTAGGGGAGAACAGGCCTCTCCTCCCAACCCAGAGGACCACAGAGTCTGGGGGTATTTCCATGCTGCAGGCCTTAACCACCAACACGGACAGGCCCTCCCAGTCTGAGCTCCTTCCCTGCATGAAGGTGCATGGTGGAATGCACCCACAGGCCTCAACCAGAAACAGTTCTGCCCAATTGGCTGCTCAGGTGGCACCCCCAGGCCAGGCTTCTTCCCTGGAAAGTCTCGGTGGAGGGGGTGGGGCAGGTAGGAGCACAGGCACAGGCCTTACCTGGCAAGAGGTCTGTTCAAATGGTTACTCAAGTGGCGCCCCCAGGCAGTGCTCCTTCCCTCCTGATTGTACTATTTCTTTGCTGGAAATCTTTTAATAATTTTCTGTTGCTTATCTAAATTCTTTTGCTCTACTGACATTTCTAGCCTCACTTGTTACACTGTATACTAGTCACTTTAGGCCACTTCTGTTTTTATAAACTTGTCCCGGAAGTCTCAGCTTTGCAAATTAAACTATAAAATCTTGTTCCTCTGTACAGGCCCAGGTCAAATGCTACCTCCTCTAAGGTTAGCTGGAAGACTGAGAGGACTATATAACAAGAATAAAAATTATTGTCATGATTATGATATATTAATTATTCATGTGCTAAAGAATACCACATACTAATTTTTTAGTTCAGCCACTGAGTCCCAGCCTTGCTTTCTCTTGAGAGAAATTGGATGCACATGTGCTGGCCTTTTCTATAAAGCTAGATAAAGTAACAGCACAGGCTGCTAACACTGTTGCAAGAAAACCACCCAGGAACAGTGATTTGCACTGTGATAAAACTTTTCTGCAGAACTTTAGCAATGGGGTGGGCCATGCTACATAGTTTGTGTGATTTTTCACAGGGATTCAGAAATAAGATAGACTGAACTTCTGGACAGCTGGTCATAAATATTCACTTATTCCTGGTGACTCTCTCTCCAGATTTTCCTCTAAGGATTTTTCTAATATTAACCTGTGCCCCTCTCTACTTAACTTTTGTTTCCTGTTTCATATATGCTTTAAAACATGTGGTAGTTATCAATAAAGTTACAGTCAGAACTTTAGATAAACATATAGAAAAGATTCTCTCTCTATTCCAGTGATAGATATAACTCTTCTGTTTCTTACTGCTGCAATCACCATGGGGATGGTTTTAGATTGGACAAACATTTAGACTCAGGAGACTCCCCTACGCTATACTTGGCTTCAGCCTCCTTGTCAGAGACAGGACAGAGCCCCAAGCAGGTCAGCAGAACAGCTGCAGTCACCCCTCATGGCTGGAGTCCTCGTTGCATGGATGCAGTTGTCTTGGCTGTATGTCCCCTGCAGGGAAATGGCCAGTTCACTCATGAAGAGAAGAGATGAAATCCTCATTGGACAGGTGCAGGGGCTGCCGTGCTTGAAAAACTTGTGCCTAGCAGGAGCCATATCTGTGGTGACAGCTCCATAGATAACACTTTCAGAGTCCTCACAGAGAGCAGACCCATCTCCAATGTTCAGGGAAGCCAGAGGTTTGGCTTCACAGTAGCAATTTATCACTCTTCTGGGTAAGGTACAGCCTGTGCACCAGAGGTCCTTTCTTTGTGTCCTGATCACTGCTGCTTGATACTATAGTTGACAAATACCCTCTTTGTTTCTTTCTAAGCAAACAGCTAAGAACTAAACTGATGGTCAGACTCTTTTGTTACTGGAACACCAAAGCAAGTCTGTTTTAACAGGACCAGTGCTGTAGCAGAGGGTGGGTGGGGTGGGTGCAGCACACAGGAGGGACCCCTCCTAGACCAACGTCCAACAAGTGCCTGGCAGGGTACACTTAGATAACAGCTGGCAGGCCTGTCTCAGTGGTGCTGAGGGCTGACTCTTACACAGAAAGAAGAGTTTGTTATCTTGTGCCAAGCTCAGGAACATTGCCAGTCCTGTGACTGCTTTTATTTATTCAGGTTGCTGGGAAGTTCAAAGCATTCCAAATAGAGAGGAGGCAAGGTACAGGTTGAGGAATTTGTGATCATAGAATGCTGACTTTCTCAAGTGGTATTTAATTATTGTGGTTCTCACAATTTTGGGGGGTGGTGTAAAAGTAGAAGTGTTACAGTTGTAAGGAACTTTAAATCAGGTGAAGATATCTTCTCTATTATAATAGATGTATTGAGCAATGACTGTTGGCCCAAACAACTTAATTCTGTTATCTCATGGAATCTTCAAGTGGATATGAAGTACCCCTATCTTATTGATCAAAAATTAGGCTTTAAAAAGACCAGAGTGTTTGCCTGACTTCACACAGGCAAATCCATACATATTATCCATCAATGAAAGTAGGGAATTGCCTCTAGAACAGTAAATATATATGATTTTCAAAAACTACATATTTAGCCAGGTGTGGTGGTGCATGCCAGTAATCCCAGCACTTAGGAGGCTGAGGCAGGTGGATCACTGTGCATTCGAGGCCAGCCTGGACTCCATAGTTAGCTCAAAGCTAGCCAGCACTACATAGTGAGACCTGGTCTCAAAACACCAAACAAAGCAAAAAAAAAGAACTGTACATATTTTTGTACTGTCACTTAAGATTATATCATAAACATTTTAAATAATTTCGCTTAGCCTTCATCATCATTATTTGCAAAATATTAGCATACTGTTTTAACACATTGAAATGTAATAAATTTACATAACTATAGCCCATTTTCACAAATATATTTTATTTCTGTCATTAATGTCAGTCTATCATCTACGTATCACCTACCATCTATCTGTCATCTGTCATCTATCTGTGCTTTACTTCTTTCATTATGTCTTTTTCTTGCGATTTCCTCTCCTCAGATCTAGTATATTACTATAGCATACTGTTCTCTGTTAATTTTATCATAGTTTGATTTTTTAATCATCATCATTTTACTCCATATGGAAATCATCAAGTTTTTCAGAGAGACATGTGGATGCAATTTGCTCTTTTCAAATTGTTAAGCAATAGTCTTGTGTCCATATTTTAAGTAATCTTTTTATGCTTGTTTGTAAGAGTGTAGTTGTTACACAATGTACTGAGTGATATACCCATTTGGGCAGCGGCGACATGAAATTTTAATTATTGTTTCCATGTAACTTACCCAACTAGCCACTGAGGTCACTCTTTCCCTTTTTCCTCGCACACTGTTGATGCTATTTTATGCCCTCTGATGTGATACTTTCAAAATACATTTTAGAATTATTTGACTAAGACCTCAGAAAAGAAACTGATGACATTTTAACTAGATCTCAGTAACTCCATATGGATTACACTACGTATTCTGTAGCTTTTAGTTTCCCTCTTGTGAAGTGTAGTGTGCTTATCTACATGTTACTTTCTGTCTGCTTGCCTATCATAAACATTTATTTTGTCTTTTTCAAACTGCGTTTGTGTCTGCATATCCCCCCCAAATCTTGTGTAGTCATGGGGTGGGCTTTTAGGATTTGTGATTGAGCCATGATGGGGTTATGGGTGTGAGTGCTGGTTTGCATATGTAAGGGAGAAGAAGAGGCTGCTGGCCACCACTCCTCCCTTTTGCTCTTGTTTTTTGCTGCATTCCAGCACCGTGAACTTTTGCCCTCTGCCAGGTGCTGCTCTGCCTAGCAACCAGTATGGACTGAAATCTCCATAAATTGAAAGCTAAATAAACCTTTCCTTCCTTCATTTTGAGCATCAGATATATGTGTGTGTGTGTGTGTGTGTGTGTGTGTGTGTGTGTGTGTAATTTTGCCTGGTTGAACATAACTGTGGCTTATCAATACCAAGAAGGGTATCAATAAAGTAAGGAATGCATTATTTTATAAGTACTTGCCTACACTTTATTGAATGTACAATTAAAATAATGCAGTATATATTTTGTTTCTTAAAGAGTCCCTGTGAAAGTATTGAGTGATGTACTTATGCCACTGCTTTCTGTAGTTATTCATGCCTTCTGAATGAATAGCCACAGCACTAAAAAAAAACACTCAAAATTGTAGGACAAAAATCTTCCTTAGGAGATGACTTGGCCTCTTGGAGGTAACTGGGAAGTTTTACTGTGCTATGCTATGAGATCTTCCACTGTTATCCAGGATGGAATCACCACAGCACCACGCATTAGTGCGTTATGTGGCTTTCATTGGCTGAATCCCGAGGCAGGTTGTATTTATTTGTAGTTGATCCTTTCCTCCAGTCCTGGGCACGAATCTCTCCCTCCCTGTTGCCTCACCAGGTGGAATATACTTCCCTGTCACACTGACTTTGCTGTTGCCCAGATTACTTGCAATAACCAAAGGAAAATGGTGAGAAGTGAATTATGTGAGGCCCCTGTGGCATTTCTCATCTGCTTGTACTTCTGCTATCCATGATGAGAAGAAGTGTGCAAAGAATTATTTCATCCGTACACAGAGTCCTGGATAAAGAGGCTCAGGGAGGGCTGAACCCAAACTGGCACATCGGAGTCAAGTAAAGCTTAACCGGCTAATGAAGCTCAACGCCCTCCAGGAGGGCCCCAGGCAACCTGAAGACTCCTGACAGAAAAACACGTTCACTATCATAAACCACTGAGACTTTAAGGTAGTTCTACCTGTTTCCTTAAGCAAGGCTTGATTAACACAAATGCCTTATATTTTCTAGGTACCTTGCTGGGAGCTTTATTGTTGTTATTTCAGCCTTACACAAGCACAGTAATAAACTTTTATTTTAAAACAATATTATGCACATTAAAACAAAGTGATAGTAATATCTCAGTGTTATGAACAAAGAGATAGACTGTGAAAGATTAAAAATTTTAACCTGTACTGTGAGGATAGTCACTGACATTAGCACCTGAACTGTGTGTCTGAATCCAAGAACAGTTTTCTTTCTGTCACCTCCCACAAATTAAGAAACAGGCTCCTAATTATTTTTCCCTGTGCCCATTAGAAAGCTGTGACCAGATATGCTTGAGGCTGTAAAGGCCAAAATGTATTTGGAAAAAGACTATTTTAGCTTTTTTGATGGATCCATACTTTTTGAGCAGGTCTATAAAATATGAAGGTGTATGCAAATACATAAAGTTTGGCTCTTGATGAATTGTGAAATAAAAATCTACACTGAGATTACTTTAGAAAGGCGATCCGTGTTAGTGGGTGATACAGGGCGGCAGTAAGCAGAGCTGAGAGCAGAGTAGTGTTCTGTTACACTTCCGCGAACTCTAATCACATTTCGTAGCTGATGCCCGTATGAGGGCTGCCAACTAACATTTTAGGGAAATGAAGAGCTAGGATATATAGCCTTCAGAAAGCAGACCCTCTCCTGTCAAATAGGTAATTACAGAGGCTATGACTCCATTAGGAAAATGGCGGCCAATCAATGCAAACCCTAAGAGCTCAGATCCTTTGTAATTGATTGAGGGATTCAGTGACTTCAGTGCAATTGAGTTTTAAATGTAAGAAGGCAATATTTGGCCAGATGGCTGCCATGAATTCCAGAGGGAGTTTATGAATTTAATGAGAGCAGTGGCTCCACAGTTTAAATCACTTGTGCTGATACTGAATGAAATATGCAGATCAATACTCAAATTGCAATCCGGGGTGTCCAAGTTTTCATTTCCTGCATTAGTATAAATACTAACAGTGATGATTATTTCTGTAGGTGTGCAGTTGCTTATCTCATGACCTCTAGAGAAACTTGTTGATGGAAATTGTAATTGATATTTGGGACTACATTCTACTTATTTCTGCTGAGACAGCCCACTGCATAATGGAGATAATTTAGAAGTTCTCTTGCAGAAGTGCCCAGTTTGTACAAACAAGAGACATTTAGATGTATTCATTCCCTCAATAGTTCCTGTAGGCTAATTTGAATAAGATACCAGGATTCAAGATAATTTGTGAGTGAATCAGACAAGGTTATGAGTTGTATCACAGAAGAGCTTAGAAGTCCAATAAAGGAGGAGAGAAATATTTTTTAAATTATTGTAATGTAAGGCCTGAAATCATGAATATTCAAAGAGGAAGAAATAAAAAGTGATGCTGTTCAGTAATGAGGTTAATTTATTGTAGGGAATTAAGTAAATACTAACAAGAGTAGAAATTTCATTTCAGGCATAGATAATTCGAAGTGCATTCTGAACAAAGGTAACAAGAATAGCTGGACAACATTTAAAAAAGCGTAGACAGCCACGCCTCACTTACAATGGGAAAAGTTTTGAGAAATGCATGTAACTGAGGGTGGAGAAATGAAAGAGCTGGAAATACAAAAAGAGCCTCAAAGAAATAGCCAAGACCTGAACAAAGACAAGTATTTCAAGAGGCGAGGCCAGCACTCAGGCTGTTTGCCTTTGCTGATTCCTGACCAAATGCTGAGTATTACTTTTGAGAGCTCTGTGGGGCTGAAGGGACACAAGCTGAGCTGAGGGTCTGTCAGGAAAGGGGCCCTGAAAAGCTCCATCTCTACAAGTAGAAGGTGATTCAAAGTGCCTGGTTCAAGCAACAAAAATACTTTCTGGAGGAAGATAATATCTTTTTAATTATTTATAAAAATGCCACTTCCATCACATCAGAAAAATTGATCCGGAACACTGAAAGAGAACCTGAGTTTACTGAGCCTACACAGAATTATCAGAAAGTTAAAAATAATGGAGCTTAATATATTGGAGAAAATCAGAGGCAAGCCTAAAAATTTTGAGAAAGAACTATAAGTGATTAAAAAATGATTAATTCTAAGAAAAATTCTAAACATAAAGATTAAGAAACTTTAATGGTGATGGTCCCTTTGATTTTTTTTTTGTACCTGGGATTGATCTCGGGACCTTGTGTTGCCAGGCAGGCACTGTGCTGCTGAGCTGTATCCTCAGCCCTAAAACAATTCTTTTAGTTGTGCATTTGTAATTCATATATTTTCCTATATTGTATAATAAAATAAATGATATATCAGAACAAACATTTAAAAAATCAGTTTCCAAGTAATATCTTGCGCTCTGGACCCATTATTTTGTTCAATCTTTTACAGCCATCTTATGAAATTGATATTATTTTATCATATAGATAAGAAAACAAGACAGCTAAAAGCAGTTTACATTCTCACAGTTTAAACAGTAGAACTAGGCCACAAACCTAGATCTGTGAGGCCTCACTTGGAGCTCGAACGCTTTGCTGGTGGAGGCTTGAGGAATCCCTCCTTGGAGGAACTGTTCCTGCAGGTCATGCTCCAAGTGACATTGCTATGGCTAAATCTTATGCTTCCAAGATGGATGTTCTTAGTTCTTGCAGTGGTCATGATTCTACTTGTCAGTATTGTGTTCAGCTAAAAGGCTTCCATGACAAGTAAATGGAGCTTCCAAAGCGACAGTTCCTTAGATTTACCCGCTGAGCTGCCCCATAGAAATAGCTCTTGGGAATAAGTGCCTGCCTAGCAAGCGCAGGGTCCTGAGTTCAATCCCCAGTACCGCCAAAAAAAAAAAAAAAAAAAAAAGAAATAGCTCTTGGGCTGTGGTACTGGAGTGTGGGCCCTGGGTCCCAACAAATACAAAGCGTTCTTCTTCTTTTTTCTTTTTTTACTTTTAGGAGGAATCTGTCCATTTGTTCTATTGCTTTTTACCCTCCCTTGGCTACTTTATTTTCGGAACTTGGGTACTTTTTTCTCCCATGAGGTCTTTTGTGATCTAGGTCATTTTACCATTGTTCTTTCCCTTTAGATCTCTCCACCCCAGCTGTATGCCAGTGGCTCATTTCCCACCCTCTGTCCGAGCTTGGAATTCTGAGGTATGTTGGGAGAAACAGGCTTGGCCAACCTACAGAAAAATATTGTCTTCTTTCCCCCAGGGTAACCAGCAACTATGTGTCTTACCGTTTTGTAGCTAACGCTATCCAAGTAAGTCTTCCAAAAATATTTACCCAGAACACCTTTAGTGGTTACACTTCTAGAAGTAGAAGTGGGTGATGCATTTAGTTGTCACCTTTCCTGTTGTTTTTTAAAATAGTTTCCCTCATTAGGCACACTGCCACACCTCATAAACAATGACACTTTTCTAACCCAAGGAAGTTCCAAAGACAGCTGTTTGTGTCTTCCAGTGGCTTAGCACTCTGCAAAACAAAGTCAAAGTGCCCTGTCCAGGCCATGGGTAATCAGCTGCACACTGGGCTTGGGCACAGCTCTGGCCCCCTGCAGCTGTGCACATCACACTGCACAAATGGCACTGAAACGAGATGGAGCATATTCAGTGGTTGGGGGTGCTGGCTGGGGGCCACGTTAGGAGGAAGAATGCGAGGGACTGGAGACGTGGAGAGGTGCGGATGGAGGAGCAGGGCGGCTCCCTGGCCGTGACACTGCGAACTGCCAGGCGAAGGTGGGGCAGACTGCGGCTCAGCGGGAGCGAATGTCAGCTGGTGTGCGAAAGGAGGTTTTAAACAAAAGAAATAGGCTGACTTAGGAGGTGACTTCAGTTAGTAAGGTGCTTAAAAGCTGGATGTTAACTTCCTCTTATGGGAGTTAGAGACAGGGTTCTTGCAAATGGGTGTACCATTTGTGTGTCTGCAATGGTCTCAGAAGTTGGCAGCTGCTGTTTCCAGGGGAAATGTGTTCTGAGCTTTAATCACGACTGTAGTCTTTAGGTCATGCTCCGCTCCTACGTAGCTGCTGCTTATGTAAATGTTGGTATTTTCTATTACTAGAAAAAAATGGAAATATTAATAAAAATTTTGGCCAGGCATGATGTTGCACACCTGTAATCCCAGCACTCTGGGATGCTGAGGCAGGAGCATTGCAAGTTCAAGCCCAGCCTGGGCAATTTAGTGATTTAGCAAAATCTTGTCTCAAAATTTAAAAAAATGAATCAAAGAAGAAATGGAGATACATCTCCGTGTGGAGGCCCTGAGTTCAATCTCCAGCACTGCCAAAAAAATTTTTTTGGACTAATCACATATAATGCTGCATCGTTGACCTAGAAAAGAAATCTAAGACTGAGCTGGTTTTCTAAATTTACAGGCATCATTAAATTTGAAGCTCAGGAAAAAGCAAGAGCATTATTCTTTTTCCTTGTCCTTGTTAGAGATGTGTCTCCATTTTTGGTTAATTCTCGTGTTCAGCTGTGTGGTTGCTGTCACATGCCATGTAACATTTGTACAAAGTCACTTTGAAGTTGAGTGAGGAAATGAGGTAAGCACAGTGTAATCCAGAATTTGATTTGAATTTGTGCTGAGGGTTGTGTGGGGAAAGAAAGAAGAGACGCTTCCAGGCATTGTATTTGAAAACATATTGAGTAAGAAAGGCTTTCATTTACCAAAGTAAGTCTCTTAATAACAAAAAAGCAGAAAGAGCTCCAAGCCCTCTTATTTCTGCTTTTCTGACCTACTTGGTGCTGGAAGTTAGGGAGGACTGACTTTTCTAATCAGTTTTAACTCAATAATCTCTGACTTCAGAGGCAGCAGTAACAAAACTAACTGGGCAGAAAGAAAGTCCCTTGAGAGCCACTTCAATCCGTAACCCTTGGTGAACAGTTTAGCATGAGGATCTTCAGCCCTGGAGGAATCATATCAGGATTTAATAAACCTAAGTCAGAAAAGAGACTCTTAGATCTGCAAGATTTTATTTGAAGGCAAAGTAAAGACAGTGAGGGAAAGTAGACCCCTGGTTTCAATTGTAGAGCAAAAGTCATTGATGATTTTATTTTTAAACTTAATCACAATTTTAAAGATAATTATTCTAGGTCTTAGCACTTTTTAAAAACATTTTCTTGTGCCTGAAGACCTGCGCTCCCTACCCTCTTCATCATGTATCTAAGAGGGTAGATCTACATAGTGAAAGAATAATTTTCCTTTTTCCAGGACAGAAATAAAAGTAAGATATGGAAATGTGAGTTTCTTTATATTACCTCAATCTTGTGCTCTTCTTCATTGAAAGAACCACATTTTACACGTGCGAAACACAAAGCTTTCTGATACAAGTTTCTGATGATTTAAAATATTTTTTGAGTCTAATCAGTAGACTTTCTATCTACAATTTCTACCATTTCTACCCTACCTCCAAATAATACAAGCTCTGGATTGACTGCTTTTCCATTTGGGTGTTGGGTATGTCCTTATTAACTTGTGTATGTGTTAATACAAGCAATTCAGAATCTAGGTAAAAGTTCTCTTACAACTATTCCCCAGGAGTGAGATAGGAATGAGACGGCAGAGAAGGGTGGGAGTGAGGTGACAGATAATCAAGGGGAAAGATGAAAGTTTTAAAAAAATTCCCTACTTTGTTGCATTTTGGGGATTAATCAGTGTTGCTAAAGCTCTTGTGGACCACATTTATTTTATTCAAGCCTGGGTCAGTACAAATGCTTAGCAAGTCGATAAGCTGGGAACTACATTTTATACACAACTTACTTATTTTTTTCAGGCTCCAGAAATGGATAGATTTGGGGGTATTTTTAAAAGTTGCAATTATGTACATAAGGCAAGTCAAAGTGACAGGAGTATATACAGAATAGTAGGATAAATGGTTCTCTGTTTTCAGCAATGGATGGTCTTTTACAGAAGGAGTTTATTATGCTACTGAATTTATAGCTGGCATCAGTAATTCTAACCAGTCCCATCTAATCACTTTAGTGCTTTCAGAACATGTCCTTTTCTATTTTGAAATCATTTCTTATACAAGCATAGTAGTTTTGAGGTTTGTATTGAGTTCTCATGAGATGCCAACCAGCGTGCAGGAAATTTACATGAGTCCCATCATTTAACCTTCTAGTGTTTTTTATTTTGTGGATGAGGTCATTGAGGCTTGGAGGCTGAGTTATTTCCCACCACAGGACAAGAGCTCCTACAGTGGTAGTTTGCGGAGCCAGAACAGTGCCAGCCAGTCTCACTCTGGAGCTTGTGCACTTAGTCATTTCTTTCTAGTGCTACTTGATTGATTATTTCATCAACTCGATGGATAGGAGAAGGTTAAACTATATATTAGACATCTTTTTTTGGTAGTCCTGGAGATTGAACACAGAGTTTTGCTCATGCTCGGCAAGCACTGTATTCCTGAGCTATATCCCCGCACTTTTATTTTTATTTATTTTTTATTTTGTGACATGGTCATGCTAAGTTGCTCAGGCTGGCCTTGAACTTGTGATCCCCTTCCCTCAGCCTTCCAAAAAGCATGCCACATCAGGCCTGGTTAATTATATATTTTATATAAGTGCACAGTATGGACTTGAACATGCATAGATCGTGTAATCAGTTTTTAAATGATATTTCCTGTTGAAGCCTATGACATTTTTTTGGTGCATGTTTTTCTTTCTTAGTGATAAGTTGAATGAAACTAGAAAAATAGATGGTGTCTAAGTCTCCCTTTCATGCAGGTGCATTTTAGAAGCGTAGTTCAAGGTCAAAAGAAGAGTTATTTTATCTTCCCTCTACGTCCTTCATTTCTCCCCTATCAGCTTGTGCTTATCTCTGGGGGAGACTAGGAGGAAGGCTGCACTAGAAGGGAAAACACAAAAAGGCCGTGTCTTTTAAGTGCTGAGATCACTCATGAACATGAACTCGGCTGAGGCTGTGCTCTGGCGCCTGGCTCTGTGTTCATGTGTGCACATTTATGTGCATGTGGGCACATGCATTTTTCACATAGCAAACATTTTGAGTGCTTTCTTGGTTTTAAGTGCATTCAAGGACCATATAATGTACTGTATTCTTGTGTATTTATTTTGTTTTGTGTTTTTTTTTTTTTTGAGACAGGCTCTCACAATGTGGCTCATGTTGGCCTTCAATTCACTCTATAGCCCAGGCTACCCTTGAACTTGTGGAGATCCTCCTGCCTCAGCCTCCTAAGTGCTGAGATTATAGGTAAAAACCACCATGCCTTGTGGGTACACTGTATTCTTTCCCTTAGGAAGCTCATGAATATCTATGTAATCTGTCCATTTTCTATAATTTGGTTGTATAAAATCACCTCAAAAATACATTTGTAGAGAATATGTCTCCATACTACGGCCCCCAGCTTTCCTACCTCTTAGGTTCTAAAAGCTTGGCTGTTTTTTATTTGAAGTTCTGTCTTCATTTGCATTTATTTAACTCTCGTTCTTTACCTTTCTCGTGATTTTGCACTACTCTTTGAGACTTTTGTCCTTCCCGTCTCTCAATGGAGAGCTCTTCTTTGCTCTTTAGCCCTTACCCTGTGCCGCCCCTTGGCTAGAGGGCCTTTTGTCGTCTTGCTAAACAGGCTGTGGGTGGCCTTGCCTGGGGCCCCCACTGCCTCAGATAGAGTGTCCTGCGAACATCTTGGCAATTCTGTGCCGTCTGGATTATCTGTTCAAATGCTGCTTTTCCCTCTGGACTCTGAGTTTTACGAGTGCATCACTGTTTTTCTAATCTCTAGGGAATCAGGGCACCACAGAGCACCTGACCTGCAGGGAGCGCTGGTAAATACTGTGGGATTAATAAATGCCTTAAGGCGCAGCTCTCGTGCCCTCCCCACTGGTCCCCTTCAGAAGCCCTTCCTTTTCTGACCTCCATGGCAGGAAAAAATTGTACCATCTATTTGGGAATTAGTCATATGTTGCTCTGAAACTGTGTCTTATAGGCCTGCTGGTTAAATCTTATCATACTATTTAATATCTTCTTTATACTCTCAGATAGATTTTTAACTCCATGGAGGTAAGAAAAAGATTTTATAATATTGGGTATCCTCAAAGCACCTCCAATATTGCTTTGTGCATATTACCTCCTTGATAATACTGTTTCATGAATTGTTAAAGCACTTAAAAAGCAGTGAAGAAGTACTCTCCCCCCAAAGCACAAATTTCACTGCCATTGCCTTTTCACTCTCCATTTCCTCAAAGATTAGGAACACTGTGTAATAGCAGAGACTTCAGAGAAGTTCTTTCATGTCTCAAAGGTATCATAAGAAACACTCAGGAGAGCAGATTGGAGTTGTGTTTCTTAAGAAAGAGAAAATACAGTGACTGAGGAAATCAGCTCCATGTTGGAGCCTTGGTTTCCTTATTTGTAGATGTGGGCATATTCTTTCTGTCGCTATGACAAAACACACAGGATGATCGACTTACAGGACGGGAAGATTCATTTTGGCTCATGGTTTAGGGGTTCAGCCCATTGTTGCTTGGTCCCATTGCTTTGGGCCTGTGGTTGTGCAGTGCGTCATTGTGGGAAGTGCATACAGAACAGAGTGGCTCATCTCATGGTGGTCAGAAAGCCAGGAGAGAGAAACAGAGTGCCTGGAGTTCTACTATCATTTGGAAAGGTGCGTTCCCTATGACCTAATTTCTTCCCACTTAGCTATTCTTCCTAAATGTTCCACTACCTCCCAATAGTGCCACGTGCTGGTGACTAATCCATTAACATGTGGGCATTTCAGGAATGATCTAGATCCAGACAATAGCAGTGAGGTGGTAGATAAATGCACTTATCGGGTGCAGTGCAGCAAGTCGTCAGTGAGATCAGGTGCATGAAGCATGCAGCAGTGCCCGGTACATACAGGTCATCAGCAAACACTGGCTGTTACTGTCGTGAGCATCCACTACGGCACAACTTCTTGAAGGAGCTCTAGAGAAAAAAATGCCACTGGGAGCTTGTCCAGCTGGCTTATCCATTCTACATAAGAAAAATAAGAACACATATAGTGTTCAGCTACCGATCTAGGTGCTTTCCACATGTCAACTCATCTGAACCTTCAAACCACCCAGCTTAGTACAGCTCCTCGTCACCATCATTGGAGAGAAAGTGCCATTCAAGTATGCAGATTGTACAGTTCCCCATCTGGTAAAGGACAGAGCTTCCATCTGAACCCGGTGCACTGACGCTCTTTCGTTACAGAATCCATGCATTTCAACATTGGGAAGCAGAGGGCTCTTCTAGCAACATTTACTCCACGTCTGATCTGTGCTGGTTGCTAGAGGTAGAGTGATAATAATTACCTTCTCTACCTTAATGGTTTTCAAGTGTAGAGTGGGAGATAGACAAGCTAGTGTACAATCACTGATTAGTTATAAGAGGGGCTGTAATTAGGGTAATCTTATATCTCAGCTTGCTTGAGATAGTCTTAGGTGGTGCCTGTCATCTAGCAGCGTTATTATTGGTGTTTTCTTTTACATTAAACCATGTGTTCATTTACATGATAAATTATACGGTCTCTGTTAGCTCCAGTAAGCATGTGGTATTCTGAGAGCTCAAAAGAGGGTCTCACTTCCTAGAGTAGGGATCTATACAATTGTGTTATAGGACTAGAAGCAGTTTTTCAGGTAGGAAGGATATTTGCAGCAGGAAGGAGGGGCATACAGTGTGAAGCTGCACAGTTGTGGCTGCTGTGGTAGACAACTGACCCTCAAGCCTAGGAGCAAACTAGAGTTACCAGAGGAGATTTAAATAAATCCCATACCAAGGTTGTATACATGAAATTAGATTCTTTATAGCTCATTGTTAAAACTCTTTAGGTGACTTCAATGCAGTTCAAGCACCTCAACGGTAGACAGAGCCCTGAGAGGTAGAAAGAGGTGATGAGTGGATGGGAGAGGGGAACTAGGCAAGGACTGGCTCACAAAGGGATGTGGCCATCACCGAAAGTGCAACTACATATTCCTAAATGGAAGTTCTGGCTTTCTGCACAGCCTCAACTGGTTGGGATGGATTTTTGTGAAGGCCTTTCTCTGTAGGCTCCTTCCTTGTGATGCAACAGCCAGAGTCTGTGACAAGCTGTAGCTAGTAGCTTACACTTTATATATATTCATAGTGTTCTAAAAAGCAGTGAGCATTACAGCCAAGTTCAAGTTGTATAGAGTCTCTCTTAGGTGATGCTGAGATTGCCAGTATTATACGTATAAGCCAGATTGTGCTTTTATATAATATGAATGGGCATGAAAATACCTTAGGATAAGTATTTCTATAAAAAACAAAATCCCACAATAGATTATATACTTAAATTCTCCATATATTTCTGTAAAGCAAATTACAGTTTAATTAGCTATGCCTGTTTCTCGATTATTTTCCAGCCTAGCAATTGTTTAGAAGGTGGAATCTGCTTATTATCATGATTGATTTACTGTATAACATATAACTTGAAGCGTTCATAATGATGCCCACATTTCACACTGCAGAAACAGTGTCTGTCCTGTAGCCCCTTTAAGGGTAGCACTGAGCTCCCCTGTGATGAGTGTTTGGACCCTTGTTCTCCAGGGTGGCACCTGGGATAATGAGGAGCTCAATTAACTGTGAAAGTAGGTTTCATTGAGCCACGGTGAGAGTGACCTCACCTTGGGCTCTAGAGGGCTCAGGCCCGGCTCTTGGCACCGCCCTTTTTCATAGTACAGTGTGCTCTCAGAGCCTCAGGAACCCTCTCAGCCTCTGGGAGTCTGCCTTCCCCAGTTCTAGAGAACACTTTGTGTGCTTCATACCCTGGAATTCCCAATCTAAGTTACCCTCAGCCTGCTTCCAGGGCTGACATGGGTTCTTTCTTCAGCTCTTCCTCTGGGGAAAGACCAACCAGATATCTGTTGGGACATGAATGGGCTTGACAGTCCGGGTGACTGTTTATGGAAATGGTGTGAGGATCACCTACATGATCCACACACAAGGGCCTGTAATTTAATTGCAGGACATATGCACATGCAAACAAGAAACCTAAGAGAAGGGCGACATGTCAGCTATCTATTTATTTTTAGTTAATTGGACTTCATTGGTCCAAAATTCTAAGTTAAACTCATCCAACAGTTCTCCCATCCAGCACTGGAAGTACAAGTAGAAAATATTGTGTTAAAATTTGTGACTAGATCATCCCTGGTCATTGCAGAACCAGGAAGAGGATACCTGTTGTTATCTTGCACATTCTGGTGAATTCTCTAAGAGGCAGACTCCACTGTAATTGAGTAGTGCTCATGTATCAGGCACTGTATTTACCAGCTTTTGTTATTATTTGATTCCTCCCAAAGTAGGCAGCATCATTCCAGGGATCAAGACATAGGAACCTTGTTTAGAAAGTTAAACAGCTTGTTCAGGGTCTTATAGGAATAGGATATAGTTGTCGATTTCTAATCAAGACTCATTTTCTAAAGATCACATTTTTTCTAACACGGACTCTTACCCTTTAGACAGGAGATATTCATTAAGGCAAGTGGTAGGGAAAGACACACCAAGAAGTTGAGCTGGATTTTTTGAGATGACTTTTATCTTTTCCTCCCATTTCAACTTCCGCTCGGCTTTCTCCTTTCCTCTTTCCTCCTCTCCTGCCTTTTGTGTAAATCACTCTAATTATGAACTTTGTAAATGAACCTCTAAATAAGCTATTTAAGTTTATTCCTGTTAGACGGGACAACCGATTAGAAACCCAGTGCCACCTGGGGTGGGAATGAGTTAGATTTCCATGCTAATGCCTCATGCATGTTTTATGCCTTAGATTAACAGCTAATGTGGTCATTGATCATCTCGTGTCATATGAGCTTAAAACCTGCTGCTTTGAGGTAATTCTTTTACAAACTCCTTTCCAAATCAGTATTCAAAGGCCAAACCAAGGTTTCTTGTTTGCAAAAGATGTCATATTTACTTTTTGGTGGGGAGATCAAAAGTGTTTTTCTAGCTCTTTGTGCTCTTTATGGATAATAAATAGGTTGTAATATATCATTAAAGTAAGATAAGTGTGAGAAATTGCCAAAGCAAACTATTTATGAAAATGTAGGCCTGCAAGCACTTTTATACACTTTATAATTTCTGTGCTACTTATAAGAAAAAAATTAAAAGTTATTATTTGAAAGTCTATTCAATTTGTACTTGAATACGTAAGCACTCAGCCCATTAAGTAGGAAATTGAGGGCACTTTTACTTCAAGTTATATAGCTCTGCCATTAGCAAGGTCTAGTTCAAATTCTAGACCATTTACTCAGTAACCATAACCTTAAAATTCTCATCATCCTCAAGTTTCATTTTTTAATTGGCAAGAAGAAGTTCACCATACAACTTACCATAGAGTGCTTATGAGGATCAACTGAATGAATAAAAAAATCATTGTCCACTTGCTCAGGGAACCCAAGAGAAATTTTTGTGGGTGAAGGCCTAGGTTTAGGAGTGCACATGTACAAGACATCAGCAACAGCAGACAACATGGAGCAGAGAGAGCTCAAGAGTGCAAGAGCAAGAGCTGCTTGTGTCTTTATTGTGTGTTTTTTAATACAGATTGTCATAACCCATTTACATTCTTACATGCTGGCCTTATTGGCCCATGCATAGTTTTCCACTATTAAATCGCGGTTATAGATATGCAAATGCCACGGAGATAATGCGGAAAGGCCCAGGCCTGGCTCGGAAAAGGAGAGAATAACTCATCTCCAGAGATCGGCCTTTTAGCGGCGGCAACGCCCGGCAATCCCACATTTCGCACGTATCGGGCAGGCCGAGCAGAAAGCCCCAAACGCTGGGAGCCAGAGACGCACCGCGCGGGGAGGAGGTTTGGCTGGGTCCAAGCGTTCTGGGGGCATAGCCAGCTCGGTCCCTCCCGCCTCCTGAGCCGGCGCAGCTTTCAGGCGACTCCCGACAGATCGAATTTTTAGCAGCGGCAACACCCGGCAGTCCCACATTTTGCGCGCATCGGGCGGGCCGCGCAGAAAGCCCCAAAGGATAAACTGGCACCTTGGAACATTCCTGCCTGCAGGGACTCCGAAAACTGGTGAGCTATTTGCGCTCGCGACCAGATCACCGAGCGGGGGAGGAGATCCATCCCTATACCTGCAGGGAACCCTGGGAGGGCGGGGGAGCGGTCTTACACACCTCACCCAGGTCACTAGGTAGGGAGTATCTAACCAATATCTGTACAGCCTTTTAAGCAGAACTCTCAGCAGAAAGCTTAAGGGACATTCCCCCAAAGAAAAGTCATTGGAGCAACCTCTGCAGCAGACCTTTG
>PVLD010018097.1:0-39962 GCA_004027595.1 Dinomys branickii | reverse complement strand
GACTCTATTACACTGCTGGTGGGAATGCAGACTGGTGCAACCACTGTGGAGAGCCGTTTGGAGATTTCTCCGCAAATTAGGTCTAGAGCTTCCATTTAAACCAGCTATTCCTCTTCTGGGTATTTTCCCAGAAGATCTAAAAACATCATATCACTCTGATATATGTGCACCCATGTTTATAGCAGCACAATTTGTAATATCTTTACAACTTTGAATATACTAAGTACTTGCTACTTAAAAGTGAAAATTAGCTGTCAATAGCTTGGCTTTGAGAGTGCCTTCATCAGCTCTCCATTTCTTGGCTGTTTTCAAACTAGCTTCTATCTTCTGAATACTTCTATTTCCCTCAGATTCCTGTATTCAAATCCTAACCTTGTGCCATCTCCCTAGCATAAGAAACTAAACAAGTAAATAAGATCCAAAATGTACAATAGATATTGTGAAAAGGAAAGAAACTGCTCAAAGGGAAGGAACAACTGGGATGGGGGAAAGGAGAAAAGAAGGAAGGAAATATATACATATATATATATATATATATATATATATATATATATATATAACATATGCACATACAGGACAGCTAAAATAATTGTACTGCTAATTTCTATTAGTTCATTAAAAGGAACAGTTAGTGCTTATATTGTTTCATCAATTTTGCATGTCTATATCTTATAATCTGCGCGACTCTTTTGAAGATACTAATATGCAATATAATAACCACTGTTAATTCCCTATCATCTTGTTTTGAAATTCTGTATCGTTTTTACTTTCTTTTTTCTCTCTCTCTTTAAAATAAAGTATAAAATAAAATCCTACCCTCCAAGGTGATTGTATCAGGAACTGGGTAAACCAGGGAGTTGGTGCTGAGTGCTCACAGATGTGGTTAGCACCCCTATGAAAGATGCCAGTACTGGCATCTGTTTACCTTTGTTTACCTTTCCACCATGTGAGGATCTTTCAAGAAGTGCTATCTGTGAGAAAGTTGGCCCAAATGTGACACTGAATCTGCTACTGGCTTGACCTTGGGCTCACCAGCCCCCCAAAACTGTGAGATACAAGTTTTGCTTATGTATTGATTAGTTTATGTATTTTGTTACAGAAAACTGTCTAAACAGATGAAGACACTAATTTTCACGAGAGTGAGATTATTTTACAGGTTCAGAACAAATTACAACTCACTCTTTAAAATTGTTACATTGCCTTTCCAATAAAATCCAAGGCTCATTAAGATAAGAAATGGCTGCAGTCACTTCTCCAGGATTAGCACCTTCCAACCTCCCCCACACCTATTGGACTGTATTTCTAGGGACTCCCATGGTTCACGAATGTGCGAACCTCTCCTTTTGAAGTTTGTACTAGTGTTTCTGCTGCGTGCATAGCCACACTGCACTCCCATTTCGCAGCCTTGACGGCCATTCACCCCAGTGCTAATCTCCTGCCTCATGTTTTACTTTAAAGAGAATCCCTTCGATAGGACCTGCCTTGACGATTTAGCCAGATCCTCCTCTTGAAAGTTTTCACAGCAGTTTTGGTTTACTTATTTCTCAACTATCACCATCACCGATCATTATTAATTTGGTTATTCATTTAACTTCCTTACTTATATCCTATAAGATGGTAAAGTCCATGCAGATAGCAGGAACCTCTTCTCTTCACCACCACCTTTCCAGGCAAAATACTGGCCTTCTGCAGGTGTCCAAACCTAATCACTGGATTTTGCAAAGGCGTTATGTTACAGTGTTAGGGTCTATATCTAAAATGTTCCCCAAGACTCTGAAGTTCAGAGGTAGGGCTTTTGGAAGGTGTTTGGACCGTGAGTTTCAGTATCATTGGTGGATATATCCACTGTGACCTGGAAGGGGGATATTTTCCTTGTATCCTCCCTCTGTCCCCTTCCTGGCAGCCATGACATGAGAAGTTTTCCTCTGCAAGGTCTTTCTACTGCGTCATTTCTGCCTTGGAGCCAGTGAGCCACAGAATGAACTTTCTGAAACTGTGCACAAAAATAAACCTCCCCTTCTTTAAATTGTGAGTATCTGCTGTTTCATTCCAGTGACGGAAAAGCTGATGGGTACAGAAAGCTGGTGTAGGGAGTACAGCCGTGGTTGTGACTGCACAGGATCGTGTCACTTAACACTCTTGGACAAGGTTTATAGTAAGTGTTTAGAAAGGTTTGGAGCCTCTGGAATGCTGTACACAGAGCTTAATTAATTTATCTGATTGGTGCTCAGAAGACTAGAATGCTGACAAGAACCCCTAACGGCCATATTCATGAAGTGTCAGGTGGGAGTGAGTACTGTATTGGAAACTGGACTACAAGGGATGCATGTTTTTTCCTGGCAAAGAATTTTTCTAGGCTTGTTTGTGTCCTAAGAATTTCTGTGAGACTGAATTTAAAGGTGGCAGACTAATTGGTCTAGTGAGGGAAATGTCAAAGTATCACAACATGCAGGCTGTGACATGGGTACTGCTGGTAGCTTTTAGCTAGATTTTATACTGAGTATCAGAAGCAAACAGCAGAGCTGAATGATTTGAAAGCTTTGTGGTTTTTACAGAATGGAATCAGCTGCAAAGTTAAGGCAAAGCAGAGCATGGTTGCTAGCGTGACAAAGAAGCATCAAGACATTAAGAGCCAGGCGTGGTGGTGCATGCCTGTAATCCCAGCACTTGGGAGGCTGAGGCAGGAGGATTGTTGTGAGTTTGAGTCTGGTCTGGGCTACAAAGAGAGCTCAAGGCCAGCCTGAACTGCACAGCAAGATGCTGTCTCAAAAAGACCAAAAAAATATATATATATACATTAAGAAATATGTATTGAAGGCATTTCAGGAACCAGAAAAACACAACCATCATAGGCCCAAAGGTCAAAAGTATAAACCTTTGATTTGAGAAGAGACCACCTGGACTCCTTGCTTAAGATGGGCCACATAAGGAATTCATTCCTTGGGATTCACTGCAGAGTCCTTTGCCATCCAGGAACTCAGAGCCTGCTCCATCCATTGTCCAAGGGGTCCCATAACTGCTCGCACTGGTGGAAGACCTTTGTATCATCAACATGGTGCTGGTTTTTTAGGCATGCAGAATGCAAGATTTGTGGTGTCATGGGAGATTACCACCATATTTCAGAAGAATGCCTATTATGGTTTATGTCTAAATGTTCCCTTCAAAGCCTCCTGTGCTTATAGGTGGGGCACGAGGGAGTAATTAGATCGTGGGTTATTCCACTGATTGGTTTAGTGTAGTTCTGTGTCTGGGTAATGGCAAGGCCCACTCTGATTGTGGATGCCACCAGTCAGTAGGCTAGTAGAGTGAATAGAGCAAAACGGGAAAGAAAGGCTCACTGCTTGCTGGTTCCTACTTGCCAATCCGTGGGCTGTTTCTCTTCTCCCCTGCTTTTCTGCCAGCTATCTTACCTTGGATTCAGCTGACTGTGGACTGAAATCTCTGCACACAGTGAGCTAAAATTAATCTTTCCTCCTTTTTGGGGTGTCAGGTATTTTGTCCTAGTAATGAGAATGTCCTAGTAAGAAAATGCCTGTCTCTGGGTGAGCACTGTGTGTAGGAAACTGAAGCTAAATGTGTGCAGGTTTGAGATGCCAGGAATGTGGAATGTCTGCTGCGAAATGTCACAGGCAGTGACTGCAGCCAGCTCAAGAGAGAAGGAATGTGGGCTCCAATCAGCAAGCAGGGTTGTACAATCACTTTAGACATCACATCTCAGCTTTACCCTGTCCCAGCTGCTGGACATGGAGCCACAGGATTTAATGTTTGTCCTGTGAGATTTCTGCCTTGCTTTGGTCTGATTGTATTTTCCCATTATTTCTGCCTTTTGGAATGAGAATGTTTACTCTATTGCCACTGTGCAGTGGAAGTATTTGACTTTCTTTTTGGGTTTTATAGGTGCTTGCAGGTAAGTGTTTACCTTGAGTTTCAGAAAAGACTAGAGTTGACTTTTCAGCAATGCTGAAACTGTTGAGACGTTGGAAACTCTTAGAAATGGAAAAAAGTCCATTTTACATAATGAGAGGACAGCAGCCCTTGCCGAATGGGTGAGGAGTGTTATAGCTCAGGTCGAAACTGTCTCTGATAAGTCTCAGGTGCAGAAGTCCGGCCATTGGAAGGTGATTGGATCATCGGGGCAACTCTACTTATTACTGGATTCTCCCAAGACAATATACATGACTAAGTAGGCTATTAGGAGGCGGGGCCTCACTGGGAGAGGTGGGTTACTCGGGGTGCGACTTGGAAGCGTGAATTCTCTTCACTGCCACCTCCCTTCTCTCTCCGCTTCCTGCACACCGTGATGCGAGCAGCTTTCCTCCCTGGGCCGTTGAATTAGCCTTTGAATTAGCCAGCTGTGGGCTAATGTGCCTGAAACTGGAAGCAAAGTAAATCTCTCCTCCTTTAAATTTCTCACGTGGGACATTTCATCCCAGTGATGGAGAAGTTGACTAATGCTCATATTCAATGAGACTTAAGATTGTGGATGGAACTAAGGTTATTAATCAGTTGAACATAAAATAGGGAATTTACCCTGGATAATGTAGGCAGTCCCAATGTTATTACAGATATTCGTAACATCGAAAGGGAAAAGACGAAGAGTGGGTCAGAGTAGAAGTTGGTCTACAATTGAGTGGACTTGAACCTTAAGCCATGGAAGGTGAATGTCTTCTAGAAACTGCAAAAGGCAAAGGATCAATCTCACCTAGAATATCTAGAAAAGAAAGCAGTGCTGGGGACACCCGTAAGTTAGCCTGTGACAGCCACATTAGATGTCTAACCTCTAAGACTCTAAGACTTCCAGTTTGAGTTGTTGCCAGTCACCTGGTCTGTTTCGCCAGTAAGAAACTATTATAGTACCTACGTAAAATATATAAAAATTAAGAGTGAAAAATTGTATGAGTTGTATGTGAAATGAAGGTGAGATGTAATCCGATGGCAATAGAAGAGGAGTCGGAATAGAAGGGAGACACTTCATGCGGCTCTGAAACATATGCTTTATTTAGGCTTCTAAAGATTCACAGGGGCATTTTGAGCCCAATATTTAGTATGTATAAAAACTAGACAGGAGGAAACATTGTACATGAGCAATCACTACAGGAAACTCATGACGTGTGATAGCTAAAATGGCAAGCAGCATTTTATCTAATGTTATTACTGAAAAATAAAATATAGCACTAACTAGAACGAACACTGCATAAACTCACTGAGACCAACGCTCTCAGCGCCTTGCATGGACAAGCCACTTGGGGTACTGATGATCAAGGTGACTTTTACCAGATGGAAAGCATTTAGCTTTCAAAGTCTCTCAAGAGAATTATTTATTTAATAAAAATACAGAAGTTTCCAACACAGGGGATTAGAGGAGATGTATTGGAGATTCTCAAAGAAAGTCACTGAAAAATCCAGGTATCTGCACCAGAGGAGGCAGTCACACGCAGAAATGGAAAACCAATCTGAGAAACAAATCCTCTAGTTCAGTACTGCCAAATCTATGACATTCATGCCACAGAAGGCTTTTTCTGTTAATGAAAGCTCTAAAACATTGGCCCTCACCGCTGGTTTGCCCTCAAACCAGTATCTGGGTTACTGAAAAAGGGAGATGAAGCCACTTTTGCTCCACGCCTTCCTGACCCACACCTGTTACTGAGAGGGAGCACTTTGGGAGCGGTTCTAACAGCGTGAGGGAAGGGGCCAGTGACACAGAGGCCGGACTTCTCTGATAGGCTCCCCAGACACCCTCCTCCCCACCGGAGGAGGAGCCCAGCAGGGTGCAAGCTGACTGGGGCGTCAGGGAAAGAGGCCCCTGACCTCAGTGGGAGAAAAGGAGAGACAGTAACATGTACATGGGCTGTCCCTTCTGCACCATTCTGCCAAGCACTGGGGAAGACTATGTCTCAGGGGCATCCTACCCACCAACCCACTGCCCAACATTGACCAGGGAAGCTTCCCACACTAGGCAGAGAAAAGCTGAACACTTTAAACTCCAGGTGGTATGAAGCTCACCAGCGGGTACTCAAGAACCATGTTCCTTGAGAAATGAGGGAAGGAGAGAGCAGAGTTAGTTCGGTACAGATGTTTCCTTCATGTTTCCTCCAACACTGGAAAGGTCCGCTTCGGTGGGAATTTCTAACCCCTGCCTACCTACCAGGAAGAGAGTGGAGACCCTCTGCTGAACCTGGCAGCTGCACCAAGCTTGCAGGTTTGACAGTGGAATTCTGAGTCAGGTAGAGTTTGGCATCTGAACTTAAAAGGAACAGAAAGAGTCCGCTGAGGCAGAGAAATTATGACATTCACTGGGCAGAGCACACCTGGAGGCGGAATATGAAGACAAAAGGAGGATTTGCCCAGCAGCGAGGGGAGCGGGAGTTGATAGATCATTGGAAGGCGGTGACGGAAAGCCTGTTATCAGACAAATCGCTCCACGTTCTTCCTTTCTCAAATTAATAGAGGTGCTCAGATCTGGAGCCAGAGACAAAGGTCTGCGGTTAATCATACTCAAAGCACGGCACGCAGCCAGGAGGAGGGGTCAGAGAAATTGATAGCCTCCCCACTTGCAGCAGGAAGTGATTGTATTGGCTGCCTCCGAGTGGACCACGACTACAGCGAGCAGAAACGTGTGAACAGTGGCCATCACCAGGGCAGCCACGTGGGTTCTTTTCTCTTTTCTTGCTTCTGTGTCTGTTCTGACTTCTCTCTTGTTTCTTTGTCTCCTTTTTGCCCTTGTATTTTCTTCAATTCTTCCTTCTGTATCAATTATATGCGATTATTTTTTCTGTTTTAGTTTTGCTTTCCAAGTTTTTCTTTTATTCTCCTCTCTCTCTATCAATCCTTCTTCCTTGTTCTCCTTTTAATAGTCTTTCTTCCCTATTCTCACCCTTTTTTTGTACTCCCCCATCTTATCTTGCTTCTGCTACCCCTTTAATGCTATAAATTGAATCCCCAGTCCTGTCAGGGTCACCCTTAACAGAATTATACTCAGAGGTTTCAAACAAAACTAAGTCCCCAAATGTTAGCAGGTTCTGAAAAGCTCACAGCTTCTCTCAATCTGTAATTACACTTCTTTCCTCATGTATCCCTTATCTCACACCACACAGTCACAGATATTCTTTTAAACCCCTACACATTAGCCCTTTACTCCAGATATACAACTAAAAAGAGTACAACAACCCATCTACTTTTCACCTGTCTGTGTCATTTTGCCTCTCTTCCCACTGACACAGCCCTCTCTTTTATCCTTTCTTCTCTCCTTGCTCGCATCATGCACATTCCACATGGACAGAAAACAATAGAATAGTACAGTCCGTAGGGGTTATTTATTAAAAGGTGCAAGAATCCATACAAGTTTGCATTTTATGATTGATGTATGATTGGATCTGTTGACACTGTCATAACTAGTAGAAATTCCCTACAGCTCAGTGATAGGGTCCAGTCCAATTAAACTGAGTAGGCTAAGCTGGTAAACTACACCTCTTGAGAAAACCAAGAGGCGCATAGTATCTACTCAACGTAAAAGGCATGGTGCTTTCTAAGTATCTGTTATTCATCTCCTAACTTCCTTGAAATTCACACGTTTTTAATCCCATCTATAAACCAATTATAATACTTCATCTTAGGACAGTTTTTCAGCTGATAGATGGTAGAGCTGGAGTTTAAGCTGGTGCTATGTAACTGTGGAAGGCATATCTCTCGTGTACATCAAATACACAATGAATGATAATTACATCTTGGTTTAATGTTATCAGCGCTCTGAAGCTCCAGAGCAACAAACAAATTTTTATGTACTATCCTCCAATTGTCAAAAAACTAACAAAGAACGCTTATTTTATTTCATATCTTATATATTTGGGGGCATTGAAATGGGATCTTGCTATAGAGTTCAGGCTGGTCTAAAATCACTTTGTAGCCCAGGCTGCCCTTGAACTTGCAGCAATCCTCCTGCCTTGGCCTCCCAAATGTTAGGATTACAGGTATGTGCCCCTATGCCCGGCAATATTTTAAGATACCCTAGATATATACAGGGACAACCGTGGAGGACCACCTGGACAAGGCCCCTTGACAGAAGAGCAATTATCTCCATTGTAGCTAAATCTGACCCTATTTCCATGTACTGCTGTGTGCAGAGCTGGCTAGGACTTTTCCTTATCCCTTCAATTAAGCAGTGCAAATCAGTCCAGCTGAGGTGGTGATGTGTAATCTTTGAAGCAAAGATGACAGGGCAGAATTTTCCAGCCTGCCCCCCCCCGCCCATAGCTACCAAATAAAATGTGTGAGCTGGGGTGAGGTGGGATGGAGAGCTGCGCTCCATGCTGTCAGCGGGGATCCAGCCTCCAGATGAGAGGCTCTGACCTCCCTGGGCATGAAAGATTACTCATCAGAGCTGAGGCACTGACCCTAAAACATCACATACAACCTCAGCTGGATTATGCAGATCCTTCTCTCTGCCAATTGCAGAAGTGATTTCAGGACGCCCACCTGACCCAGCTCACAGTACTTATGTACCTCCCGCCACTCTCACAGTCACTCATCCCCAAGCCACTCCCTTCTTCATGAATGAGTAAAACCCAGGTTCAGCTCTGGATTGAGCCCTTTGTTCCATATTGCCATCTTCATGGCTGGCCTTAGGACCCCTTAACTCCCCATAACTACAAATATGCCTTAGTGTATTTATTCTTCCCTGGGTTGCACTGGAAGTGGCAGATCGGAATTAACCCACTAGGATCCCAATAACTTTTCCATGAGATTACAAATATAAACTTCCTGGGCCGTGACAAGGCCTGGAATGGACTCTCTATGGACAACTAATTCAACTCAATATAAAAGATGAAAAAGGAAAAATGAATTATGCATCCCTTGCCTTTACACCTTCTTGTTAAACAGGCCTTTTTCAGACTTGCTCTTAATGCCTTTTAATTTCACAGTCAATCTGGAATCCTATAAATGTCTTTCATACTTTGCAGCCTGACCACATTTTTTAACCCTCTGAGGCTAATTTAAGACCCCAAGAAGATTTGGTTTAATGGGCAAATTAGAAGAAGCTTAGTAAAAATGCTTTGTTTTACAGATGAAGGGTTCACAATTAGAGTGAAATTATTTCCCAGGTTGCCTGCTCACCATAACATCGTTGTAAGTGCTGGAGGTACCATACAAATTGGTCATAGCACAGTCTTCAAGACCCGCACATTGCTGTTGATCCTGGGAGGTCATCCTTTCTAGAAGAAGCTAAAGAATTGTTGCTTCAGTTAGCTGTAAATGTATATTTGCTATAAATGATTATTTCTATAAATTTATTTTCCCTTTAAGACTTATTGCCCCAGTGGTGAATTATAAAGCATTCTAGTGGTGCCCTCAATGTTTCCCATTAGTGTCGCCACTCTGATCCTAGTGACCAGACCAGGACATTTCTTGTCCAGCCTCTATGGACACTCTCAGCTCATACTTGCACCCTTCCATTCATGCCCTCAGCAGCAGAGAACAACTGTGCCCCGAAGAACTTTGAGACTATCCTTTGGTTAAGTGCAATCAACAGCTAAAGATTTATGGACAAATGTTCCCAAAGAAAAGCCCTCCTCCTGAGAAGGGACCGCTTGATGGTAACCTTCCTACTTTCTAGGTCCTTAGGGAGTTGTGCTGAGACAAAAGTCCAATATGGAATAAAGCTCTGATTTAGCTTCTGCTCGATACCACTTCTTTATTTTCTTATAGGTTCCACTTGAAAGTACTCAGATTTTCAGCTCCAGTGAAAATCACCTAAGTCAGTGTTGCATTTCTATAATTTTGGTACATGACTTACAGATAAATTTTTAGGAGGACCTAATTTCTTTCACTTGTTCTATAGAAAGATACTTTTTACTGCTATAGTGTGTAAGGTCAGAGTTTTCTAGATATAACACAAACAAGATAAATTCCAAAGAAGAAGTAAAGAAGACAATACTTTCAGGAAGAGATAAAATCAAAGCTAACCTAGCAGAACCACTATGAAAGCCACATTCATATCTCAGGATCTCAACACTATAGTTAACTATCTAAAGACTGATGAAGAGGATCTGGACCACTGGTCTCTTAAATCCTAATCCAGTCTTTGTCCTTAGCTTACTTATTGCTTCTCTATCTAAGATTTAGTGTGATTCTTTGCAAAATAAGATTATTACTAAACTACTCCAAAGCTCTTGAAATGAGGAGTCAGAGCCACAAAAACCCTGCCCATTAAGCACTGGCCCTAATCCCTGAACAGTTTTTCACAGTTGAAATTTATCGTGTGACCTGGATGATACAATGTTTTATAAAATTGTTAAACTGATCACTTAAAAGATAGGGAATAAATGATAAGACCAACTGACTCTGAAATATCACTAAGGTAAAAAATAATTAAAGTAAAATTTTAGAACATAAAGGAAAATGGCTTCCATTAAAGGAGCATATTGTCCTACTTCTTTAATTACTTTTGGCAAGATGACTAAATGTGATATTTAAACACTCTCTGTTTAGTTTAATATGGACTTCCCTGCCAAAAAATAATATACATGTGAAATTATTTTAAATAACAATGACAGAATAATAAATTGAAACAAAAACGTCAAGAGAGTGTACATAGAATTACCTACAATGGTATATTTCTCAACAATTTTAAAGTCAAGCAATGAAACACAGCCAGGCATTTTTATATGAGCTCTTCATAAGACCTTTAATTTATTTATACTGTCATTTACTCGTAATCATTAAAATGAGATGCCCAGATTTTACTGGTCTATTTCCTTGGAAAATAATAATATAAGTAAAGTATCACATCTGACCTTTCCAATTTACTTCTAATTTTTATTCCTGTCACAAGATATTTTACTAATTATGTCCTTGATACATAATGAGAAAGGATTAGAATAGAAAACCTTTCAAACAATGTTCAAGATATTATACCAGTACTTTACTATCAGATTTACTTTATAAGACTAGCAAGTGCTGTGCTACCATTAGGAGAAGGCGCTTGAGTGTGGAAATGGGAAATGCTGACACAGCTTTGCTCTGCTGCCATAAACTGAATTGCAGAACTGTCTGTGTGGTGATAAAATTGGCCTGTAAAAATTATTTATATATATATTTTCTTTTTTGTTCTAAAAATTAAGAAATCTACCACAACAAAAACAAAGACAAAATCATAACAACAAAAATGATGCCTGACCTCAGAACAAAACGATAGGAATTAACAATGGTTCCTACGTTACATGGGGTTATCTTCAACAAAGTTGCTTGGCCCACCAGACATAAGAATGGAAGCTTGATCAAACAATCAAATCTTGACCAATTTTGCATGCTTCAATTTGGTAATCAGAATGACTGATCTGAAAACAGCAATATGTAGCATAAGAACCACTGTTGAACTCTTACCATCTTTTATGGTGAAGCTCTCTGTATATTTTTATGCGAATTTTTTTCTTCATTCATCAGGAATCCATAGATATATCTACAAATGTAAATATATCACACAGTCTTTTATACACTAGCATGCTTTCACCCTGGATGCTTATTTGAACTAGATTTCTTTGGAAGTTGTTATATAGAGTTACAACTGAAAACTATTTTACAAATTTTCTCACATAAAGCCTTCACCATCATTATATATACTGATTTCTGCTTCCACCAGGGATAAATTTTCGATGCTGAAATTGGTGTGAAGTTATTATGATAAAGAAAATAAGAGTTTGCATATTTCTCTTTGAAGAAACTACATTTTCCTATTTGAATACCTTACTTATATTTATTTTGATTCCTATCTCAGTGTATAATCTCTTCACTTTTTAAAGATGTTTATTTCTCTTAACATACAAAACAAACAGTCATAAGGATTGACTCTGTGGAGTCAATCAGCAGTGAACGATGCTGCCTAGTAAAATGAAAGGTTGATTGAGAGTGTCAAACTGGCCCACGCATCCTTATCAAGTTGTCTGCTTGTAACGAAAGTGTGAAGACAGGCAAGGGACAATTGGCAAATCCAAGAGTTAGAACGGAGTTCCAGCATGGCACCTTCAAGCAAGTTAAGAATTACATATACTGATGACAGGTGGTGTGCTACCCTCAGGTCATATTGATGCCATGTGACCATAGCGGTTAAAACAAGCTGTCCTCTCTTAACTGGTACAAAAAATTCCATGGAGTCACAGGTATCAGATGTCTTCTGTATTTCCCATTGAAGATTTTTGTAATTGTGTTCTAACTTAAACTGAAATCTACCAAATTCAGCAAGAGCAATTTGTACTGCGAACAAAAAATGAAGGCCATGTGCAGATTCAGTGGTTCTTTGGTGCCACTTGAGCACAAGGATCCTGTTCAGTGTCTGTAGCCAAGGGCTTTCTTGGGACACTGTTTGCTTCTCACCCTTTGTTTCTCTCCTTTATGCCCCACTGGAATAAATCTCCTGCAGTAATAGAAATTTGGATATTTGGAGCTCTATATTTTCTTTTTTCTATTCTTTTTAGTTTTTCACATATACTTTAATCTGAATTAACCCATAAGTTTAATGAGTATCCTGATCACATGGTTCCTTTATTAGTAATTGAGCCAGGGCTGGAAATCTCAATTTTGACTTACAGGGACTATTTCTCAATAACATACTGTGTTACACCTAGCCCAGATAAGTTTTTTTAGAATAGAACCTCAGGAGATACATTATTTAAGCATCACACTTGCTCATAGCTGGGACAAATGAGTTACCTATGAAAAAGCAATGGTCAAACCGTTCTCAGCCCATGAACAAGGTAATCCACAGAACTCATTGGAAGATAGCAGGCGTAAGTAAAGGCTACAAGATGATATCAGAAGCCACAGAAAATACATCTTTTGGGCTCTTATCCTTGACTTCTCAGGAGTGTGATAGATGATAATATTTGCTTTGGCAAAAACACATCTGATGTGGTGTGTGTGTGTGTGTGTGTGTGTGTGTGTGTGTGTGTTAAAATTGGGGATATCCACTTACATCTATTAGCCGTGCTGTCTTAGAAATGATTCTCCAAGCACGCAAGACTTCACTGTCCTAATATGCAAGGAGCTCTGACTTTAGTAGGAGCCATTTCATTATTGTTGTTGCTTACTTTGTTTTAACAAAAATGAACCACTTAATATTTGCTCAGACTAGTAATATGTGCCGCTCCTTTGATATGCACATTACTCTTTTCAAAGGTATTTAACATTAGGTAATCTAAACCGTGGAAAACAATCCAACCCGCACATTACTTTCAATATTTTTCTCAAACCCCTAAGCGATAGTACATAGGACACATATCTTTCTTTCAAATATATTATGGACATTGTATCCAATCTAGTCTGACTTCTTAAGAAGCAGCTACTTTAAAATTTGAAAACATTTAAAGAGTTAACAATATGGATTTTGCATTTCTCTAGATAGTCTTTAAAAAACAGTATCTGGCAGATCACAGACTAACAAAAGTAACAGATGTTGGGTTGGAAACGGCACAGTCTAGAGAAGGAAAATTAATTTGTGGAAAAGGAGTGGGGCTTTTCCCTGTGTGTGTTTTTAATGGCCTTAGCAAAGCAGAATGGAAATATTTGCATTGTCTGCAATCAATTTACATGTTTAAGCATTTGTTTTGCTTCACATTCTAAACAGTGTCTGTTTAGTGGTCACCCACCTAGATGGAGGAAGGGTCACGAGAAGCTGTTTATCTCTGGCATCCAGTGTGCCTTTAGCCAGGAAGGTTCTCAGTCTTCAGGGCTCATTCCGAGCATTGTTCTTTTTAATTTTACTTTTTCCCTATGCAGAACATGCTGAGCATATTGCTCAGATAAAATCAGTGTTTTTCATCTCTCTGGTGGAGTCTCATCTCTCTGTTCCATATGACTCAAGCCTTCCATCTCACTTCTCCAGAGCTGCAGTAATACAGCCTTCTTTTATCTTTAATAAATTGGATAGTATTGCAAAATAACTTAAAAATGAGAGTGGAGACAAAGGGGAATTTTTTTAAAAAATATGTTTTATCCAAATATTGATCATGTTACTTTTATAAATGTATTTATCTTCTGCTTAGACTCGATGCTGATGAGACCTTGTGATTTCAAACTGGTTCTGTTTAAGCCATTTAAGCAGATTTCATAAAATTCTCATTGCTTCCCCCATTTCAGTAGCAAGAATTAAGATGAAATGCAGGTATGGGAATGATTTTCAGAGGTCTCATAGCATAGGACGCACTGGTAAGGACCATTAAGCAGAAAATATCTCTGCTAAAAATTGCTAATTTTCCCTGCATTCTGGCCTCATCTGTGATCTCTACCATATTTGTTAGAACTTAGAGTTTTTTCTTAATGACACAAAAAAGAGGCCAAAAAACCCAATAAAAATGATACCGAATTTTAAAACAAAATGATAGGAAATTAACAATGGTTATTATATTGCATATTGTTATCTTCAAAGTAATTGCTCAGATTACCAGGTACAGACATGCAAAATTGATCATACAATATAAACACTAACTGTTCTTTTCAGTGAAGGAAGATAAATTAGTAGTACAATTATATTATCTTTCCTTCTGAGCAGCTTCCTTCCTTTTCATAATACCTGTTGTACCTTCTGGATCCTATTTACTCTTTCAGTTGCTTACACTAGGGAGAAGACATGATGTTGACACATGTGATTCTGATTTATTCCACAACGGGGTTTCCTACCCCTCTGTCCTTCTTTACTGCCTGGGTCAAGGGAATCAACATTGTTTCTCATATTTTAAAGAAGTCTCATTACTTCAACTAAATGCTGTGCTAATTTGCTCGCAAGATCTTCTGTGCCTGGGGGCCACGGTTCTGTGTGTTTATCAGCAAATTACAACTGTAGATATTTTTAGTAGGTGATAATTTTTTTTCCGTCACATGCTATGTTTCCCGTGTGGCATTGCTAAGAAAATTCTGCTGGAGCAAAGTGAAAAGGATTACCTATCTATAGGAAAAACTTTTAAGGTTAAATAATTTGATTAAACATGATGGTGCTCTCGAAACAAAAGCTGAGGGTTTAGTTTAAAGACGGAATGTTTCAGTTCATGCGTAGATCAACTGCTGTCGAGCAGACACCAAGCAGACACTCACTAGATACCTTCTTCACGTCGTTCTTGCTCTGTCATGTTATCCTTCCAACCCCCATGGTTCACAACTAACCTCAGTGGACCACAGGTGGTGGTAGGGAGGGCTCAGGGAGGCTGTTACCAGCGATGAAAAATAAATTTCAAAAAATAAATCTGTCTAATTGTGGTCAGTGCTGTTTCATTTTTAAACACTGACAGAATACCGTACATGAAACAGTTGTGTGTATAGTATTAGGTACATGCCCCTTTGCCCTGATTATTTCCTTTGAAGAGAAGTTTGGGATTTAAGCAAAGATCATGGCTGAGGTCTATAGCTACGGCAACACTAAAACCGCCCGATCTCGTTGGACTCTTTGACTGTTTCGTTTTTATTTCTGGTGAGTGCACCAAATGCGAAAGCAAATTGTGTAGCTCACAAATTACGTTCAGGCCCTTTGCCACCTTGTGCATTCATTTATAGCAATGTTTGCAATACTATTTGATCTTAAACACTCAGCAGAAAATAGAGGCACAGGGAGCTCGAATATTACCTCTATGAATGTAGACAAGCAAGAATTACATTGACCTTCCACATCAGATTTTTCCCGACCTTCCTTAAAGAAGGGATACACAGAAGTGCTAAGCTGATTTATGTTAAGTTGAAGCCATTTCGGTAAAGCAATGACCTTGTACCAATAATGTTTCAGTATCTAGTTCTTCAGGGATCTGTGAAAAAAAATACCATACTTAACGCATTCTTAAGAGCTTTAAGTTGAATGCAAATTTACAGATTTTAAACAACTTTTACAGCTTATTACTTTAACTTTTCTTGATAATTTGAATGATGTTAAAGGTGAATTTAAAAATGTAACTATAGAGTATAAAATATATTTATTTTCTCATAGCAGGCTAATCAAATTCCCCATAAGAGGACAGAGTAGGAGTTAAAAGGGTGAGTTCCATTCCCAGTTTTCTTCTTCAGGTTATCCGGGGCACCATCCCATATGGAGGGACCTATTTGTCCGTTGATACTCTTGGCTACAATTATGAAGGTGAAAGTAAAGTGATGGGCAAGATCTATTCAAGCTCTAAAAGTTCTGGACATTTGTGATAAAGTTTAAGTGATTCATAATTCAAAATGTATATATGTTAACATTTTTATTATGGGGAATATAAAACCATAGGAAAAAAGTAATATATAAATGCATAAAAGTTATAGACTTCATATAGTTATTATAATTTACTCAAAACTTGTCAACATAGGAAGGAAAATAAATATTTCAAAAGTCTACTGTCAATATTTATTTTAAAAAGCAGAAATGTCTAGCAAATCTGTTACAAGAGTTATTTCCCATCAGCATTCTATATAAGATTTATTTTATCAAAAGCTACCTGATTGAATTTTTTCCCGTTGATTTGTTAGGGATTAAATAGCTATAAAGTAATTGATGGATTTTTGATACACCCTAAATTCCTGAGAGTAGACTTTCACCTTAAATAACATATTAGTGTAGAAGAAATTGATAGAAAGGGAGGTAATATTTCATCTGTGATAAACATTATCCCCAATCAGCTTTTGCATATAATCTAAGTTAAAAATAGTTCAGGTAACTTATGTAATGTTAGTACTGTTCTTTTTAATTTTTATTTTTCTATAATACTTTCTTGAATTTTTATTCAATTTTCAACCCAGAAATTGAGGTGTATAAATTAATATCATGGCTTCTTATAAAAATTTCCCAAGAATCATTTATTGAAGGAATTACACTCTTTCTTATACTCTGTTGAACTCACAGCCATGCTGGCTTGATGGGTTAAAACAAGTGTTACTAGCTTTGAAATAAAGGTCAGTTAAACTATAATGATTAGAACCAAAAGCATAAAAGAAATTTTGTATCTTAACCCTCTTCCCCAAGCACTGGTTTAAATCTGTGCTTGGGAAAGAGTATCTTTCAGGAAGTCAGTGTCACCAGCTGAAAACCTTCAGCACAGTGCTGAAGCAGAAGAAAGCCTGAAAATAGATGCATTACCACAAGTAATAGGAATGCTTTCACTTTATTCAAGTCACGCCTCCCTCAGGTGGCGGAGCTCAGTGCCCAGACAGACTTCCACACAGTTTCTAACATGTAGGAAAATAAGCGCGTAGTAAGTGAGTGTCCAGGTTCCCCATCTATGCATGATGTTGTGCCCAAAACTTTTTTCTTATCCCACTCAAAATATGAGGTCATGTGTGGTTAAGTTGTTGAAAGAGGCTGGGAAAGGGGAACGGAAGCTGTGAGCCATACTAAGCACTCTTCAGCGCCATGATGAAGTCCACCTGTGAGCACTGGCATGCTCTGTCTAGAGACACTCCCCACCTGGCTCATAGGGTGCCCAGATGCTCCACCCCCATCCCCGAGTCAGCTCCCTCAGTTCAATGAAACCAACAAAGGCAGGGTTTCATGCAGGCAGCAGCTTCACTCTGTGGGACTGGGAAGAACATGAAATGAAGCCTTTCACAATGCTGCCCTAGAAAAAATAGAAAGCAAAGTTCTTGGCACCTTTCTAGGCTTTGTGTAAACAAGAGACACAAAACCTTAAGAATTCACTCAGGAGAACACAAGAGTTATGAAGTAAGCACTTCCTTATAAAACGTCAAAGAGGGCCTGAGCCCCGCCAGCTGAGATTATTAGTGAAGGTTTCACTTTCAAGGTTAATCAGTGAAGACAGGAGGAGGGAACTGTTTCTTCAAATGGGAGAACAGCAATGAATATTTCAAGGAACACAAAATATCAAAGAAAAACAACAGATAAAAAGGAACACAAAAATTTACTGGTAAAAGATGCAAAAAAAAAATCAGTGATCTATAAATTGTCTGGCAATTTGACTTCAAAATGATTCCTTTAAAGCAACTCAAAGACCTATAATATACCACAGATAAACAACATAACACAATACGACAAAAACATATGCAAAGTAAAAATTTAGTGAAGATACAGAAATTGTAAAAGAAATCAAACAGAAATCTTGGACCCAAGAATGTAATAAAAGAAATGAGATGAAAAATGTGCTGCTCTAAACCTGCACTTATAACAGCAGGTTTAATCACCAGAGGAAGCAAACATCTGTGGAGTCAAGACTATCACTTCAAAATATACAACCAGAAGAGAAAGAAAGAAAAACAAAAATAAAGAGAAGAAAAACCCTACGGGATTAATAGTTCATTTTCAAGAAAGTAAACATTTAGAACTAGTAGAAGTAGTAGGAGAGAAAAGCAAAGAATGGCTATTTAAATAAATAGCAGCTGAAATTTTCTGAAATCTGGGGAGAGATAATGACTTCCAAGTATGTGAAGTGCAAATGTCTACAAGCAGTTCAGTGCTAATACTTGCTTAGCATTTGCAAAGCCCTTCATTCCACTCTCATTTCACAAACAAACAAACACTTTACAAACAGACTCAATCCAAAGAATACCTTACAATATAACTAGAGAAAATCAAAGACAAAAAGAATTTTGAAAGCAGTAAAAGAAAATGGACCTGCCATATGCAAGAGAGTGTATGAGACTTAGCACATTTATAGCAAAACTCTTGCAGGGCATGGAAAAGTGGGTGGCAATACTGAATGTGCTATAAATTGCCAAACAAGAAAACCTTATGTGGCAAAGATGCCCTTCAGAAATGAAAAATAGAGACTTTGTCAGACAAAAATAGAAAGCTGAGTTTATCACCTAGACCTGCGTTGTAAGAAATGGTAAATGGAGTCCTGTAAGTTGACATGAAAGACTTCTCATTATTAACATGAAAAATATGAACTTTAAAATATAGCACAAAGGAACAAATATAGCCAAATTGAGAGTACTCTATACTGTAGTGTTGATATACAAACCACTTATAAACTTTAATGAAAGTTAAATGATAAAATAATTATGAACAACTCCAATTTTATAATTTCCCATTAGATTCAAATATTGAAATGCAAATTGTAACATCAAAAGCATAAAATTGCAAAAGAGGTAAAAGTGTAGAGTTACTATATCCTAATAAAGTTGTTATTGAATTGAAATAGTGTTTTAAGACACACTGTATAACCCTTAAAGTAACCACAAGGCAGAAACCTGTAGTAGAAACAAAATGAGAAAGATAAATTAATCAAAGTATATCATCAATTTATACAGCAAGACAAACAGAAAGGAATAAATATTAATTATTGTCTTTAATATATCAATAATTACCTTAAATGTGCATGTATTAAATGTTTCAATTAAAAGACAGAATTGCTAGATATATTTTAGAAATACCCAGCAATGTGCTCTCTCTAAGAAATATACATCTTCTGTAGGACAGACATAGAGTGTAAGTGCAGAGACAGCAAAAGATATTCCATGCAAACAGAAGCCCATTTAGAGTAGGCATAACTAAATTTACATCAGACAAAATAGACCTTTTATGTTTCAAACAGGATATACTTCCTATTAAACTCATGTTGATGTTTAGTACTCCTGTGAAATATCAGGATGGAAAATTAATCCAACTTTGGTGTTTACGGGTAGCGATTGGAGAGGTACTTAAGATTAGATGAAGCCCATAAAGTGCAGCTCCCATATCTGAATACTAGTAGCTTTAAAGGAAGAGGCAGAGAGACCACACATGCATGCTCCCTGGTTCTCAGCGTGCTGTGCCCTGCTGTGCCTCAGGAGTTTGCCAATAGGAAGGGCATCCTCAGATGCAGCCTCTTGACATTGGACAAGAGCTTTGAGCTAAAATAAACCTCCTTTCTTTGTAAATTGATCTGTGGTATCATACATCAGCGCACACACCAAAAATAAATAAATCCATGGAGACTAGTACCTGGGGGAATGACTAGTGGAGCTTCGGAGCAGGGCCACAGCGGGGACTCCGGAAAGGCAAAGCCACCAGCAGTACTCTGTGTCACTCTTTCACAGGCAGCAGCCACAGTGAAGTCACGCGACCCGTGAGAGCCCATGACTCACTGCAGTGTGTACATCGTGCCAGATACGTAGCTTCATGTTTTAATGTCTGTCCTACTGGATTTCAGACTTGCTGGAGGCTGTTTGCTCTTTTCTGCTCCCCTATTCTTTCCTTTGAGTGAGAATTAAAGTCCTATGCCTGCCTCACCATTTTATGTCAGAAGTAAATAATTTGTTTTGACTTTTTGGGCTCATAGCTAGAAGAGTTTGCCTTGAGTCTCTGATGAGACTTTGGGCTTTTGAATAAGAGGCTGGAATGAATAACAGAGCAGATCCTGGCATGAATAACAACCTGTGTGAATAATTATAAGACAACAAATTGGATCATGTAGATGAATGGATCCATTTCCAGAAACAAACAACTGTAATGACTGGATCAAGATGAAATTGAAACTCTGAGGACACAGAAAGCAAGTAATGAGATTGAATCCCGCATAATAAATTTCCCATCAAAGAAGGTGAGCACATGGTGGCCGCACTAGTGTATTATGTTGAACATTTCAATAATAAACAGTAATCTTTCTCAAATTCTTCTTAAAAGAACACAGGAGAAAACATGGCTGGACATATCTTACAAGGCTTGCCTCACACTGGTACCGAGGACAGACAAGGACACTACCAGTAAAGAAAATTTCAGGCCAATGTTGCTAATGGACATACTGTAGATGCAAAAATCTTCATCTAAATAATTGCATGCTAAATTAAACAACACATTAAAAGGATCATACACCATGATCAAGCAAAATTTATCTCTGGGATTCAAGCCAGACACATAAAGAGAAATACTCTGTATCATTTCATTTATATATGGAATCTAGAGAAGTAAAGTTCATAGGAACAGAGTATAAGGGTGATTACCATGGACAGAGCGAAAGGGCACTGATGCATTACTGGTCAAAGGGTACATACTTGCAATTAAAAGATGAATATGTTCTACAGATTTAATGTATGCACTAAATACATAGTTAACCTATTGTGCAGTTCAAATTAACCAAGAGAATAGATCTTAGATATTCTTACCATACAACAATATAAAGTGGAAAATTTGTGGATTAGTGTTTTTTAATTATCACTTCATAAGGTATACATATATATTAATAAATCCCAATGTATACATACAATATATGCATGTTCAGTTGTTAATTACATTTCAATAAAGATGGAAAAGTAAAACTTTAGTGATTAATATATATCATTAATTGTATACTTATAAATATGTATAATTATATGTAACTAAGCCTATGTATTTTATTTATTTTTTTAAAATTTTAGAGTCTATATATTTTAAATTCAACACTTTGCCTAACTTTGTCCTCTCGTCTCCAGAGCATAATGACCTTTCTTTGAGTGGTGAGTTTTCAGTCTCCTGTTTCTTTGATGCCTTAACCAGGGTCAAAAATACTGGCCTCGGTGATGTAGTTTTGATTCCTTTGTGAGATGGGACCTATCAGTATTAATGCAAGAAGCTTTTGCAATTTTTTGTCTCAGTACCATAGTACTAGTTCCAATGTAGATAGGTCTTCTGAAACCATATGATTTTTATTCTGTTGAATGGATATTCATACACTAAGGAATATAGAATAGTACATTGTTTGTATATTTTTATATTGTTGCCTACTAGTATTTCATAAACTCTATGGTTACTGTTGTTTACTGTGGAATTTTGCATTATATTTTGAATAATCAGATTTAATTCCTTAATTACTTCACAGATTAATTAAAAGTAGTACAATAGTATAACATAATTCTGGTTCATGTCTTACTCAATAATTCTTATTAAAAGTCCTAAACTTTAACCCTGAATTTATTATTGAATTAATAATAGAATCAGTTATGGATAAAAGTTTATGACCCTTTCCTAACATGGTTTGAGTTATTTTATGCATTTAGTTAATTTTACTAATTTGTAGAATCTTTTTCTAAGAAAAAAAGCAAAATTGCTAGAATGATTATTGTTCCTTCTGTACTTTACCGAATTAAGACAGATCATCAATTTTGTCATCAAAATTGTCTCTGGACCCTTGGGGAACAATATAATAAATGGTAGTTTCCAGGAACCATGAAATGTGAAACTCTGAAGTAGCGATAACAGCAACTTTAGACACCAAAGATCAAATTAGCATTTTTTGTGAAGCATGATGGTCACTGATCATATGCTGCTGCTGGCTAGCACAGACGAATCATCTCCCTTCATATAAAGTGTTCCTGTACCCTTCGTACCTTCAGTGGTCTTCCAAGTTGTAAACTCAAGAAAACATTGCAGTGCTCTGAAGTAGATGTAATGAGTGAGAAGTACAAAATTATAATTTTTGAAGCTTATGTTTCCAAGTAGGTTTATGGTAGGCTTCAATCTAATCTTTTCTTCTGAATTTTTGAATGTCGAAATAGCCTATTTAAACTAAAACCTAATGATTTCTTTTAAAAAATAATGCTTTCTGCTACAAATTTAGCACTTATTCATTAATTTTGGCTATGATGAGCTAGAAAGTCTTAAAAGCAATCTAATTGATAATATTAAGAGACATATGTAAATTCTTCACTTTTTCAAAGTATTTTTAATTATTTTATACCAGGAGCCTATATTTTTTTAAAAATGATATTTTTGTGTATCTTCATGGGAGAGTATTAAAAAATGGACAGATGCTAAATTTGATATAATCCCTTATTTTGTAGTCCACATTGGTAATTTATTAGTGCTTATTTTATGTAACAATTAAATCAATTAAGCAGAAAGATGAAATACAAAACCAGATATCTCTAAGTGTAAAGTTTGTATTTCTATTGTCAACTAGAATGTTTGTGTTTGCTACAACTATCCAGAAATAGGTTCATAAATCCTAAAAGATTGTTCTCCTTTAGATATTTCTCAAAATATAAGTACAATCAAAGTTGAGAAGACTGTTTAAAACTCTAGTTTACGTTAATGAACAGTCTTACAATGGCTGCCAGGGGGACAGCTTTTATTGGAATTATCTTTTGTGGCGCCTCTCATTAAGAGGTAAAGTCTTACTAAAGTGAATAATTATCCTTCATTCCAGAACTACAATGTCAACTGTAATGAGTTGGTTTGTTAATATTTCTTTTCAAATATCCCAGTCTTTCATCAGTAGCCATTAACTTGGTGACAGCCAATAATCATTTTAATTTGCCGCTAATGATGAAATACACAGATGGCTTTCTTCCCATGTGGTACAGGGATCACTTCTAAATTTCTGAGAGGTTGCTATCACTCCTCAAAGAATTTCCTCACAGCGATGACATTTGGCCTAATAATTTATTCTCTCAGTTACAAGACCTCCCTGCAGTGTCTCTCATTGGAAAGATCCTGTTGCCTTAGAGCCACAGCTACTGATATCTGCTGCCAATATTTTACACAAAGTGCCCCAAATTCTTGCAAAAATTAAATAAATACACACATACATACATACAAATAAGACCCCCTTCATTTTATGTTTTTAGATTATTCTCCTGAAAATAATGTCAAACTTTTATGAAGAGACAAAGGGGTATGCTGCTCAAATTTATGAATGAGAAAACAAAGATAGAATTGGGATAACACTGAAAATAGTAATCAAATGTTACCTTTTTTTTTTTTTTGGCGGTACTGGGGATCGAACTAGGACCCTGCGCTTGCTAGGCAAGCACTTATCCCACTGAGCTATATCCCCAACCCCTCAAATATTACCTTAACAAGTAATAAAAATGAGTTAGTTTTGATTCATGAATAACTCAATTATAATAGCAAATATTTAGAGGAAATACATCAATGTAATAGCAGTCATTGCTCTCACCAGTGACAAGTTCTTCTTTATGCTTTACATTTTGTAAATATTATGAAGAAATTATTAATCAGGTGAAAGTTTCAAAATGCTGAAGTAATAGTTGTATAGTTAACTACTGAACAAAAGGGCACATGTTATAAAGAGTATCTTTGAAAAAATTACATAAGCTTACTGGGATTATTTTCTGTGGCGTACACCAATTATCCACAGCACAGTATTTGGCACTCTCTAGCAACTATACAGGATTGCTTTGCTTCATAGCTTCAATTTTATGGCGTCTATTCTCCCTTTCTCTTCCGCCTATGTGTCTGCACTTGTAATGTGAAGCTGGAAAGGGAAACACAAACGGGAGCTTGTCTTTGGGAGTAGCATGTTGATGGCAGTCAGGGTTTTCAGAATTTCTGATCTTAGAATGCCTTTACACACCTTAAAAATCATTGGCAACTCCAGGACCACTCTTCTTCAGGTTGGCTATACTGTATATATCAACATTTGTCATGATAGAAATAAAATGTAAAAATTTAAACATTGTGATTTCACCTAGATGATAATAAAGCTATTGAACTTTGTTTAAAAGAACACTTTAGGGAAACAAACATACTTTCCAAAAAAAAAAAAAGAAGATGGAATTATTTTACATTTTTCACAAACCTGTTTAATGTTCAGCTTAATATAACACAGTTAAATTTTTTAATCTACTTTTGCATTTGCCATAGCATATGCAATGTTAATTCTACTGGTTGGGAATGAAGATTCATAAGGTTAAAGGAAGACCAGTAACAATTTAATATGATTACAAAAGAGGACGGACCTGTGAATTCCTTGAAATAGCCTGAGACAGCCTCAGACCATACTTTAAGAACTCTCAGCCTAAGATAGATCCATTTTATTTTTGTAGCTTCTTAGTATTCCATGTTAATTACTGTACAGCTTTGCCTTTTAAGTGTTTGTATTGGTTGGATGTTTCCCTTTCTTCCCCTTGCAATCAGTGCTGCCCTGGGAGCCTTATAACCTTTTACATGCATTAGTATAAGCAAAGCAGGAACAGTTTTTCAGTGCTGGGCATCAAACCCAAGGCTTTGCACATGTTAGGGCAGTGCTATGCTACTGTGCTACCCCTGAGTCCCTCAGGACAGACATTTAGGAGTGAGTTACTGGATTAAAAGTTAGTCTTTAATATGTAATATGTGGAGTCCCTAATGAAAAGATTTCATAAATTTAAAATCCAAACAAAATGATATTAACTACTGGTTCCTAGCTCTTTAATATACAGAGAGATAATAAATTTTACAAGTTTTATAGCTCCCGTGCATCTAAGAGTTATAAAAAGTGCATTTTAAAATGATTGTCCTCTTTAAAGGGAGGTCAGAATTTTTCATGCCCTTGTTACTCAATTCTGTCTTTCATCATGTCTCACAATTTTTTCCTTGAGTTGTCTGTTTTTGTGTGTTGGCTGCTTCAAGTGCTCTGAATACTAACCAAATAATTCCATGGTATTTCATATGTCTCACAAGTGTTTTTCACAACCAGTGCACTCACTTTCTTATATATCTTCCTTAATTTGATAATCTGGACTTTTAGTATTACAGAAATTTCTTAGACTATGATCCTCCTTTGTGGTTTTTAGCATTTGAAGAACAATAAAATAATGGGAGAATTGAACAAGTAAATCTGCTTTAAAAAAAACACCATTGAGGTTTTGTTCAGAATGTTGTTTCTCAGTGATAACTCTGGACAACCAGAAGTAAACAAATGGGTCATGTGAATTCACTTTTTTAAACATGTCTTACCCTGAACCAGACTTCATTTTATGTAGCTTTGTGACTCAACAGATAGTTGCTTAATGAATTAGTGGCAATGATTACTAAGGATGTTAACTGTAAAATTCTGTTCTCCACTTCTGTTTACTGGAATTTCTTTTATATTTTATTTAAATATAGAAATATTTTAGAATACTCTGTGGTTTTTCAATTTCTTCAGGAAATGATGGCTTTCATAATTAGAGTAATCTATCAAAGTAGATGAATTCCAAGATTATAAGAGTTCCTGCTAGTGTCCTGAGGCAGAGTTTGTCCTACTTTCATAAGCTTTTCCAGTTTCTTATTAGGAAGAAGAGGCCCAATCTGAAATCCAAGCCTGGTTTTCCTCTGAGCCTGAAAAAGAACACTTCAGTAATTACTTTTCTTTTTCATCCAGTCTCTTTACGCCTTCTTTTCTTATTTCTGCCAGTGATTGCAAAAAACGGAAGAACTGGACAGGAAGAAAATGTTCTCCCCACAGGATGGCTGCTTTTCCACCTTTAGTTCTACTTTCCTTCAGCCCTTTCTCTGCAATTATTTCAAAGCTTTCCACAGTCAAATACTGTTCCTCAGTTAAATACTTTACTGAGGGGCTGGGGATATAGCTCAGTGGAATAAGCGCTTGCCTGGCAAGCACAGGGTCCTGAGTTCGATCCCCAGTACCGCAAAAAAAAAAACAAAAAAAAAACTGAGCATATGATTCTAAATTTCCTGTTTTGTGTACCACCTATATTATTATTGTTATCATTATCAAATATATTCTGAGACCAAGTCTAATTTTTCAAAAAATATTTTCTGTCTCATTTTGAAGGAACTGAAAAAGTTGTCATTGAAGTTTTGTTCAGTGTAGGGTTTGTTTCTCAGTATGTATTCTGGGTATTCAGATACAGACAAGCCATAAGCATTTGAACCCATGGTCAGTATAGTTAATTGAAGCTCACCATGTCAGAGTGTGTCTAACTGGTACCAGGCATAATTTGATCATTTAATTGTTTGTAGGTGTTTCCTGAACTAATGAATAACAATAATTATTGTCAGACCAGCACTTGCAAATCTTCTTTTTCTTTTATTTGTTTTCCTCCTTAGTAGACTGATTTGCACTCAAGCAATGCCTATATCCTGACCCCCAGAATATGTGACTGTGTTGCCTTACTTTGCAGATATTATCCTGAGAGGCAAAGACTCTGCTGGACTTTTCCGCAAACCAGTGTAATTCCAGGGGTCCTTATAAGAGGGAGATAGAAAAACCAGAGCTGGTTAGAAGAGAGGTGGTGAGAAGAGCAGAAGGTGGGAGGAACATGAAGGGACAACAAGCCAAGAAATGTAGACAACTTCTGCAAGCTTAGAAGGCAAGGAAATAGATGCCCCCTGAAGCTGCCGAATGGAACCGAGCCTGCTGACACCTTGACTTTGTAGTTCTGCCTTGAGTTTGTGGGAATTTGTTACAACAGCCATATGAAAATAATATAACTTTTTAATTCTACTTTTATTTCTATAGTCAGTTAAAATTAGATGCTGCTGATGGAACCTAATATCTGCAGTAATGTTTAGCACTTAGATTGGATGACACACCTAAATTCAACCACGTTGACATGAAAATTAGAATCTATATTTGAAAAAATCAGTGCATTATGAACTTCTATCATCTCAAAGTTACTTCCTGTCTTGGTCATCTGAGGATAAACAGCATAAAGGAAAATTGGCTATCTTATTTTTTAGAAGAAGAGATTGTCCTTGAACTTGGTTATTGAAAAATTTAGCATCATCTCTTCACTGGAAAGTTGTTTTAAATTTAGCTTAAAATTTAGAGATACCGGGCTATGGAGACAAGGATTGCAGAACTCCAGTGATTTTTATGTCACTGACAGAGCTGTGATCTTAAAATACTGAAATTATTATAATGATACTCATAGTTACATATTTAACTTGCATTAGTTTACTGCTATAGTGACATAGGTATGTTTCACTGTTTATAATCTACAACCCAAGTCCTTTGCTATAACCCTCAAATAATTTATCAGACCCATGGATATTACAGGTTTCTTCTTTCACTAGTGGTAAGGGAATTACATCTGCTGTTGTTCATCTTATACACTGTGGAGTAAAAAGAAAAATATTAAAAATTGCTTTCAGTTTCCTTGCACATAGAAAGCATACTTTTACCTCAGAGGTTTGGGGAACTATTGACTAGCTTACTTGGCTGCATTCTTTCTTTGGTTAAAATTAAAAATATGAAGTTTTATATTTTAGTTTTCAGTGATCCTTTTGTCTCTATCAGTAGGGGTGCAGGTAGGTTCAAATTCATAGGTACAGGAAGTACAAATTCCTTTGTTGTATACATATTTTTAGATGTAAAATAGCAAATTATTTTTACTGAGATGGGCTGAGAAAGTTCTTCCCATTTTTGTTACATAATTGGTTCTCATGGGACCAACAAAACCAATGTTTTCTGATAAAATATAGATCAGTGAAGAAGTTACAAATTATAAAGCAATTATGATGGTGTTAGTCAATAAAATGCCATTACCAGTAATGAGAATGTTGTATTTAAGATTTTTAGAGACATGGAATTTAGAATTGTTGCCATTAACTAAGGGCATATTTCTTTATAAGATAACAACATTTTTGTTTTCTTTTAATACAGTCTTTTTCTAGGAGGTTATGCAATTTAAAACAATATGACTAATATCACTGTCAAATAATTTAAAATTATTTTCTCCAAATAATTCAGTCCCATTAATGAGATCAAAAGAAGTCTTTAGTGGAGAGTGCAAACTTGGTTTCAGATGGAGTCCAGCATTTTCATTCATTTATTAACAGGTTTTGAATAAGTTATTTAATATTTTTAAGGTATAACTATATAATGAGTAAAATGGAGGTAATAGTTGCCTTACCAAAATCATTGTGGAAATTAAATACAATACTGTGTCTGAATGGAAATATCACATATATATGTATATCAGATTGTGGTAATAAGCAAATCCTCAAATCTCAGTGGCTTAACACTTAGAAATGCTAGTCTTTGTATTACAAGGTTTGGTTTTGGGGGCACTGTACTGCAGTCACTGAGAACTGCGGGTACCACCTGGAGACCACACGGTAATGTTTTCCAAGGGCAGTATGCAGGATAAATGGCATCTGGCAGGTTGACTTGACTCAAAAATGACACTTCCCACAGGTGTTAGTTTATAGTACTAAAAAGCATGGAAATATATGGGACATGTGAAAGTGAGGCTTGCATGTGTCAACTTGATTGGATCGGGAGCCACCCAGAGAATTGCTAGAGCACACTTCTGTGTGTTTCCAGGTTGGTTCTGGAGGCATGACCTTGAGGACTAGCTCTATTCTCTTGCTCCCTCTTTGGTGGTGCTGTGTTCCCTGCTTTGCCTCCTGGCTGCCATACACTTCTGCCATTCTGTTTCTGCCTTGGAGCAGCCAATCGTGGACTGAATCCCATGAAACTGGGAATAAATTGAACCTCTTCATCTTTAAATTGTGGATGTTGTTGGATATTTTGTCTCAGCAATGAGAACAAATCCCTGACATATCCAGGAGAAAAGGGAGCATGAATATTTGTAGCAAAATATTTTCCATGTGATTTAAAGTATCTAATAAGATGTGTGGGCCATAGTTGAAAAAGTTCAGTAAATGTGCTAGTGTTCATCATTACAAGTACAATACTTTAAAAGCAGTTCACATTGATAGTTGAGAAGCTGCTGCCGACTCTGACTTGGGGAACGCATGTCAAACTCTCTAAGTTCCCATTTCCTTTATTGTAAAATAGATTTCACTGATCAACTTGTTATAGAGATGGAATGAAATAAACTGCTGCCACCTAGGATGACCTTTTAGAGATGACTAACTATGTTACGGTACATTTTCATACATTTTGCCTGTTAGTTATTTAAGGCCAATTAAATGACCAGATATAGTTAAATGCCTAAGAGCATAAAATGTTTTGAAGTTTCATGATGTATAGTATCATACATAAGCTACAGAATATGATTGTTTCATTTGTGGCAGATTACAAAACTATTAGTCATTCACTTTACTGGCCGACAGTAAGTGCCTACTGTGTCTTGGAGGCCGAGCATGAGCAGTGGGGAGATAAGTGAGGCCTTTGCGCTCGTGGAATTTGGATTCTGGTGTAATAAGATGGGAAATCGGTAAAAAGAAACCAAGGAAATATAAATTAACCTTATACCTTTCTGTGTTCATTTTATCTTAGAATAATTGACAACAAGAAATTTTGGTTAAGATTAATTATGATCTCTATGCTCAGAAATGCTTTTTCTGAAAAAGCTGAGTTTCTCCTGAGATTTGAAAGACATGAAGTTATTTGGGAGAAATGCTTTCCTGGCAGGGTGAATTCCAAATTCAAATTCTTTGAAGCAGAAGCCTTATCTGGGCCAAACATAATTAAAGCAGAATGAACACAGAAAGAATTGGTAAATAAAGCTATCTAGATACCAGGGATCTTTTATGTCTATAAGATCAATTTAAAAAGTTTGATTTTTCTCCCCAATATTTGACATAAAACCATAGGGAATTTCTGTGGAGAACAGGAGTGTTGCCCAATTTTTTCTTCAGAAAGAACATCCTGATATTATATTGAAAGTATATAAGAGGTATTGCAGAATTCTGGAGAGATGGTGGTAATTTTGAATGATTTAGAGAGAATTGTATCTGTTTTGGGATGTCTATTGTTATGAAGTTCAGTAATATGATGAACCAATTTTTTCTTTTAGTTGCAGTAATGAAATTTACAACTTGGTTTAGAAATTTATAAATATCATTTAAGGAAACACCTGACAGAATTTATAGATATAGGCTTCTAAATCCAAGAAAAATAAATTTTCCTTGATGGCCAAAACTAGAAGAATTTTTTCAGTTGAAGATACATCCAGACACCAAATTGATTATCCATGAAGAAAGGGTAAATCTTTCTACTGATAGGTTTAGATAGGGTTTTTGTTTTTTAGGAGAACTATTTTCTGTGTGTGTGTGTGTGTGTGTGTGTGTGTGTGTGTGTGTGTGTGTGCATGCGTGTGTGTGTGTTTCTTACCACAGTGACATCAAATGCAAGACTGCAATTTTAAGTTAAGTAGTGTGTTATAGTCTACCATACCCATGCCATCTGATTCACTACCTAGAGAAAAAAGTCAAAGATTAGAGAGATAATACTGCAGAACATACATGGTAACAAGGTAACACACGCTAAATACATTGGTCACTTCCAGGAAGTTATTACATGACTCAACCTTGGGAAAACTTGCTTTGAGAAGACAAATGAAGGAAGCCCCTTTCCAAGGATTAATGCTTTGTGTTTTCAATCATGTCATAAAACTAGTCCATATTGAGCAGGAAGTCTTACCTCCTCATATCTAAGAGATAATACTGTACAAAATATACCTTGCGCAGATAAACAATCTGTGCCATGTTCACTTATAACTCCTACAAGGAGCTATTAACTCTCAAGTTCTGGAATCCTTCTTTGTGTGTCCTAGTTTTGACTTTTTATCTCAGAATCAGAGTTTCAAATTAGGCATGCAAAGCTCATGCCTCTGGCAGCTAAAGACCTGCTGTTATGGGCAGAGATTAACGTTTCCCTGGGCCAAGATCTGTAATTTTCTATATTGGGTCTTGGGTCAGTGCCATAGGGCTAGAGGAGTAAGGCATCAGTAAATCATTTAAAATTCTTTTTCTTGCAAAACAATCACAGCAATAATTTTGTTAAGAACAGTAAATAAAAAATCAGTGTCCCTCTAGTTTTGTGTTTTAAATAAAACCCTATAAATCCACAAATGGGGTTATGATTTTCCTCCTTCTGTTTTGGGAAGTGTCCGGACACCCTGCTCAACAGAACAGACAAAACTCTGTTCGCCTGTTTCCTAGATGCCCCCTAAGTCTCTAAATGAAGGAATCAAATTGTAGCCACTGATTGCTGTTTAAGCAGAGAGGGTGGGCAGCTCATGGAAGTCCTGCTCCTCAAGGCAGCCCATGTGAAGTCTCACAGCCAACACATAGGAACAGTTTAGCTGGGTGAGTATATGGAATTTTTCTCCAATATTACAGCAGTCACTTGTTATCATATCCTGCATTCTATGAAATATACCACTTAGTGTTTCAGTGCTTCATTTTAAACAAGAGTCCAAAGCTTTCTGTCTTGTCTTTTCTTTGTCTTAATGCTTATATAGAGAGTTGTACTATGTTTTACACTCTGAGAATACTGTACATTCTAGGAACTATAGGAACTGTTGAATTTGAAAAGTCTAATAAGAAAGTAGAAGAATGAAGAAAGAACCTAGGTTTGGTTTTGTTTTGCTTTTTGTTTTTTTTGTTTCTGTGGTACCGGGACTCAAACTCATGGCTTCATGCTTGCCAGACATGCATTGTGCCACTGAGCTATGCCTCCAGCCATAACCTAATATAGGCTTTTTATTTTAAATTATTTATGTATTCTATGAGTTGGTCTAAAATAGATTTATCATAAAAGGAGAATGAAGGATATTAGGTCAAAAAATATATGCATACCATGAAGAACTTCTGAAGTCAATGATGGTAACATAGGGATTCATCATACGGTTATCTCTTCTTCTGCATGTATTTTACATTTTTATAAAGGAGATTTTTAAAAAATACAGGAAAGCAAGCACAAAGATACAATGATCAGTTTTTCATTTACTTCTTAAACAAATTTTAAGAGGTTTTGTGTCCAAAAACAAGTCACACTCAAATGTGTATGGGACCAAACTAAAACCTAAGCAAGAGAAGAGAAAAATGCTATGCTTGTATGGAAGTGTTTAATTTTACACTGTTACTACTAGAATTTACCGCTTAGGGTATAATTAGAGTCATTTTAGTTGATTGTAAAATCAGAAAAATTTTTGTGAATACATATTCAATCTTCTAGAGACTGATATTCTTTCATCTACTAATATAAATGTGAATAGACAGTGAAAACTGCATCCAAATCTGTTCTTTTTACATATTCTCTTTCACACAATGCCCTCTGCAGAGCAATACACCATCCCTAGAATTACTTCTACCTTTTCCAACAAAAGAGTGCATGTGTATATATGTATATTTCATATTTAAAAGTAGGTAAAGTAAGAGCTTTTGTTGATCAACTGCTTATTTGGATTGATTAGGTAACGCTGCAAATTCTCTTTCAAATTTAATTTTTTTATGAGTGTAAGTGCCCCATTATAAAACAAGTAGAAAAAGTAAGTCAATTATTAAAAGAACAAAACCACCAAATGCTAACATGGAACTTGATTTTAAAACATAAAGCAATTTTTAATGTATTCCCATTTTGAAGATCTTTTTTTCGTACTGAGACTCAAACTCACAACCTCACACTTGCCAGGCAGGCACTGAGCCACTGAGCTATATCCCTGGCCCTTGATAACCATTATAATAACAGTGCCAAATTAAAATGAATGTCACTTCCATAATGGACAATTTCTGGATTCCCTTTCTTTTAAAGATTAACAGGAAAACTGAACATGGAAGGAGCTGGGGTAGCAAAAGAATTGCTTCTTGGGGGCTGGGGATATAGCTCAGTGGAATAAATGCAAGCACAGGGTCCTGAGTTCGATCCCCAGTACCGCACCAAAAAAAAAAAAAAGAATTGCTTCTTGGAACACTAACAAGAGATCTGACTAGATCCAAAGGAATAGAGACAGGGTTCTGCAAAGAAGGAGAAGGGATCCTGAAGCAGTTGGAATAGACAGAGAAAGTGAAAAAGCTGGAGAAAGGATTGAAGAATGGATTCTTTTTCTAAACTGCTAGAGTGGATTGAATAGCTTTTTAGTGTTTCTTGTTTTCCTTTTCACTTGATTCCGTGCTGGGACTAGATCATGAAAGAAGTCCTTAAGGTTACATGATTATTCCGATGTAAAAATTGTGATCTACTTGCTTGGCTAATGTTCACTGTAGGTATAAGAATGAAAGCTCACAAAAACCTTCATTTTTCTGCTTTCATCTTTACTTCCACTGAAACTCTGGTTCCACTGAAATCATACTTTTGCCATTTTCCTGGACTCCTTTGGTTTTAGTCAAAGGAAATTTCTACCTTGTGCCCATTGTTAAAATGTATTTGGGAGGAATGTGGAATACAAATGATTTTCATTGATTCTTAGAATAAGGAATCAGTCTCTCCTGTAATGCATTCATGTAAATGTAAAAGCTTTTAGGGAAATGTATATTTATAAACAAAGAAGACCTAATTCTTAAAGCTTGGCAATGGAAGCATCTATTTAGAGACAGCTAAACTTTGAGACCTAACTTTCCTTCCTTGGGTTGTACTTATCTCCTCAGGCATCCTGCCATCCTCAGCAGGTTCCTCTAACCTTACTATAAAAGGGATTAAGAAAGTAACCCTTGTACCTCTCTAACATCCACTCTTACTCTTTCCTTATTTAGGTTACACACTTCATTGCTATTCTTCAAAACAGTCAAGCACTTCCAAACACTAACCTTAGTACATTTGTACTTCTGTTATTTTGTCTGAGACACTTATACTCAATCTACAAAGCTTGCCCCATCTTTTTATTGCATCCTATCACCTAGCACTGTCTGAACTTATATCTTTTGACAAATTTTTCTAGCACCTATCACTGTATTGGCTGTATCACTCCTACAATATAATCTCCATGACAACAGAGTTTATATGTCTTGGTCTGTAGGATTAAGAATAATGCCTAGCACATAGTAAGTCCTCCATAAATAATTGTTGAATGAATGTATGTATGTGCTTTTGTTACTGCTGAGAAAGGTCTTTAATCACTTAAGATTGTATGTAATACAGCTGTTGAGAAAAAGCTATCATCATTCAAGTCTGTCATATAGGATAATACAATAAAGGAACACATTTTGAATGAGATCTAGAATAGACTTAGCATTAAACCCTATCTCAGACACTTAGTTGTATGCCTACTCGAGTCACCTAACTTTGGCTGTCTTTAGATATTTATCTCAAAATGGATTTCACTAAAAAGTAATTTGTAACAACAAAAAAGAATGCTTTAATCAGATAGAACAATGTGAAATATATAAGAACCTTCATTTCATAACTGGTAACTATGTAAATGCCTAATACATTCATTCGAATCTTGAGTAGCAATACTTTCTAATCATTGTTGTAGGGATCACAGTATATTTCATCATATTTTTTAAAAACACAGAGGATTCTACCTGTGGCAAAAATTAAACAAATTTTCTTAAAACCACTTCACTTATGAAGAGACAGAAGAGTGATTCTACATTTGAGTCACCTTCAGAAAACTTCCTTTTTCCTATTCTGAAAGCCTCATAATATTAGGCAAATAAGATAATATGTGGGGCGTCTAATGCTAGAAGCAAAACAGCTAGCTTCAGGAGCATTAGAGAGCTACATCTGCCCACCTGAAATTACAGGGACACTGCTGAGCCCCATCCAGCTTCAAGAAACTCAGTGAGCTGTGTACCAATCCCTCCCACCATCACAGGAGTGATGCTGAGTCCCAGGGAACTTTGAAAGCCTCGATGAGCTGTGCACCACCCTCACAACATCATGGGATTACACTGAATCCCAATGAACACCAGGAGTCTTGGTGAGATGCTCTCTGCATTCCCACCATCACAGGAGTGATACTGAGCCATGGTGAACCTCTGGAGCTTAAATAATGCCAAATTGAAGGAGCAAAGTACAATAAAAGACATCGACCCTGCCTAGAACAAGTCCAGAAGACACTGACAGAAGAACTTGGAAGTCACACACCTAAAATTTCTCAAATGGTAGCAACTGAAGTAAAGAAACAATTCCATCAGGCTATAGAAGAAATCAGATCAGAATTAATCTCTCAGATAAAAAAGAAATGACAGCAATAATGAAAGAATTTCTCAGCACATCTAAGGAAGACAGACTAAAAAATAGAAGAGCATAGAAAAATGATGGAAACATTTAATGAATGATATAGGAAAGAATCAGAATGCATGAAACAGATTCAAACAGATATCCAGGAAATTAAAATTTCCATTGAATGCTGGTAAAACCACTGGAAAGAAACTGAAAATAGACTTTCATACTTGAAGACAGCGTTGTAAAAGGAAAGCTTTCTTAGAAATAACAAGGAATAAGGCAATAACATTTCAACAGCTGCAAGATTATACAAGGAAAAACAATATAAATCTGATAGGTAACAAAAGAGCAGAAGTCAACACAAATGACATGAAAAGACTATTTGCAGTAGTAGCAGAAAATTTCCCAAGCATAGGAAAATAATCTGACATCGAGTTAAGTAAGGCATATAGGACGCCACATAGCCATAAGCAAAATAAATCTACACCCACACATATAATAATCAAGATCACAGAAATTCAGCAAAATAAAAAAATATTAAAAGCTGTTAGAGAAAATAAACAGTTCTCTTATGAAAGAAAGCCCATCAGACTCATGGCAGATTTTTCAACATGAACCACCAAATCAAGAGCCTGAAGTGAAAGAAAACAACTTCCAACCCAGATCAATGTACCCTGCAAAACTATCTTTCAAAATTAATAAAGAAATAAGGTACTTCCAGGACAAAGAATAATTGAAGAAATTCATGACTACCAAACCAATCATAGAAAAGTACTGAAAGATATTACAGAAAGAGGTAAAGATAGCAATTTCAAGAACAACAATAAAAAGGAAACACCAAGCAGAGCAACCAATTAAACAAAGGGAAAAAAGAGAACCAATAGCAGCAAAATAACATGACAAAGATGTAAACAGTCTCAATTCACCAATCAAAAGAAGCAAACTGGCAGAGTGGATCAAGAAACAAGATCCAACAACATGCTGTTTACAAGACATACATTTAACTCAAAAGGAAATTCATAGACTGAAAGTCAAGGTTGGAAAATAATACTCCATTTGACAGGAACCCAGGAAAGAGCACAGGTAGCTATTCTGTTCCCAGGTAATGTGAACCTCAAACCAAGAATGATCAAAAGAGATAGAGAAGGTCACTACATACATGTTAGGGGAAAACTGCAAGAGAAACAGATAACAATCATCAATATACACCCACCAAATATGGGAGCACCCAACCATGTAAGACAAATATTAATAGATATGAAAAATCAAATAACCAATAACACAATTGTAATGAGGGAACTAAATTCCCTATTGTCACAAAGAGATAGATCAGCTGGGCAAAAAATTGATTAATTGGAGAAATGGACTTAGTAGACTTTTACAAAGTTTACCACCCAACAACATAAGAATACACAATCTTCTCAGCTTCACATGAGATGGTCTCAAAAATAGACCATATTCTAGCACATAGAACATGCTTAGGTAAATGCAAAGAAATTGAAATTATCCCATGCATATTATCAGACCATAGTGCAATGAAATTGGAAATAATTGATAGAAGAAATTGTAAAAACTCCATAAACACATGGAAATTAAATAACACCTTCCTGAACAACCAGTGGAACAGAGATGAAATTAAAGAAGAAATTAAACAATATTTACCATCAAACAAAAATGCAGATACAATTTACAGGAACCTGTGGGACACAATGAAAGCAGTCCCAAGAAGGAAATTAATAGTGGTGAATTCTCACAACAGGAAAACAGAATAAGCACAAACAACCTTATGCTGCACTTTAAGCTTCTAGAAAAAGAAGAGCAAGTCAAGCCCAAAGCCCAAAGAAGGCAGGAAATTATCAAGGTCAGAACAGTAATTAACATAATGGGGACTAATAAAACAATACAAAGAAATAATGAATTGAAGAGTTAGTTCTTTGAAACAATAAATAAAATAGGCAAACCCTTAGCCAACATTACTGAAAAAGGAATGAAAAAACTTGAATTCATGCCATAAGGAATGAAAAGGAGGCAGTCACTACAGCTCCTATAGAAATTCAGAAGATCATCAATACTTACTTCAAAAATCTGTACTTCAACAGGATGCAAAACACAGAGGAAATGGACAGATTCCTAGATACATATGAATTACCAAAGCTGAATCAAGAAGATGTAAAAATTCTGAAAAACACAGTATCAATGAAATTGAAAGTGTAATTAAAAACTTACCAACAAAAGAAAGCTCAGATTCTTGTGGATTTATAGCTGAATTGTACAAATATTTGGAAAAGAATTAATGTAAGCTCATCTCAAACTCTTCAGTGAAATTGAAAAGGAAGCAATTCTCCCTAACTCACTCCTGGAGGCAAACATTACCCTGATCCAAAACCAGAGAAAGGACAAACCAAAAGAGAGAACTCCAGGCCAGTCTCCCTAAGGGATATAGATGGAAAAAATCCTCAATAAAATACAAGCAGAGTGCAACAAATCCTCAAGAAGATTATACACCATGACCAAAAAGGATTCATTCCAAGAATGCAGAGATCATTTAATATACACAAATCAATAAATGTAATACACCATATCAAGAGAGCCAAAGACAAAATTTTCATGATCATCTCAATAGATGAAGAAAAAGATTTCACAAAGTCCAACACTCATTCATGATAAATCCCGACAGAAAATCGGAAGAGAGGAAAGCCATCTCTGAAAAACCAGCAGTCAACATCATACTAAATGGACAAAAGCTTTCACTTTAAAATCAGGAACAAGACAAGGATGTCCACTGTCACCATTCCTATTCAGTATATTTCTGGAAACATTAGCCAAAGCAATTAGACAAGAAAGAGAAATAAAAGGAATAAGGATTGGAAAGAAATAGTAAATATGATCATTACTTGCAGATGATATGATACTCTATATAGAGAACCCCAGAAACTCTACCAAGAGACTTATACATTTAAGAACCAAATTCAGGAGCACAGCTGGATACAAAGTCAACACTGAAAAACAAAATAGCATTCCTGTACACAAACAACAAACACACTATGAAAGAAATTAGGAAAATCACATCCTTAACAATAGCATCCAAAAAAATGGAACACTTAGGAATCAATCTAACAAAGAAAGCAAAAGATCTATACAGTGAAAATTATAGTACTCTGAAAAAAGAGATTGAAAAGAATTTCAGGAAATAGAAAGATATTCCTTGCTCCTAGATAGGAAGAACCACCACATTGTGAAAATGGCCATACTCCCAAAATTGTTGTACAAATTCAATGCAATCATGATTAAAATATCATTAGTATAATTCACAGATCTGTAGAAAAACATTCCTAAAATTCATCTGGAACCAGAAGAGTCGTAGCATAGCAAAAGCAATTCTGGGCAACAAAGGAAAGGCAGGAGGTATCACAATCCCTGACTTGAGCATGAACACGGCTGTAGAAGTCAGACTTTCTCTATGTGCCCCTATAATATTAACACTAAAATATCTAATATTTGTTTTGTATGCTTCTATAGTTCATAGTTATTCTTCTGCCTATCTCACATAATGAGCCAAATAACTGTAAGTCTTTTATTCATTTAGTACATATTTGCTGTGTGCTACTATGTATTAGACTTCAATTTAAATGCTGAAAGTAAAGTCATATAATCCTGTGAGTTCGGGACCAATTCCAATTTATAAATATGCTCCAGAAATTTTACATGGCTATTTCAAATTTTTATAAAGCGTAAGTGTAAAACTGTGATGTAAAAATCTATTTTCAACAAAATCATATTTATACATTATACCTTAACTATCCTAAGTTTATAACAAATAGATCAAACATGGATTATTTTTGTTTTTTAAGGAAAGATCCATGCATTCCTAGATAGCTAAGTGTTATGTCTACTTGTATCTTATCATGATATGATCAAGTAACACACATTATCTTCAGTACAAAATAGTCACGGCTTTGATTATGATTACTCTAAGTAAAAATGAACATAATGCCAAATTGCAATTACTTAGAATATTTCCACCATGTGACTAGCCATTTTTGCATTCTCTTAGAAAACATGAAAATGTTCTCAGTACCTACTTTAGATTACAAAGCCTTCTTGACAGACTTTTTAAATATGATAGGCATTACTAATAAATTTGACTCTTATACAGATAAATTCTAAAACCTGACAAATGTTGCCTTTTTCCAACCAAATGATGTCTTGATTTCTTTAGCCGAGTAGGTGCTCCACTGTCATTAACCCACAGGACAGTTTTCTTTTTTTTTTTTTTTTTTTTTTATTTTAGAAACATAAAAGTACAAAAACATATTGACAAACAGACACCCATTATCATAGAAAATAGTACAATTCACAACTAATCTATAGACAAGGTGGTATGGTCTCAACAGTAGTTGTTGCTTTATCCATTGATATCTTCGAATTGTAGATGTATGGACCCATATACAGACATGCAAATTTAGTCAGACAGTTTATCCTCTCAGCAACAGAAAAAAAAAAAAAAAAAAAAAA